>CANUEY010082392.1:0-15066 GCA_948099555.1 Croton setiger
TGCATCAGTTTATTTAATCAATAAATGCTTTCTATTTGATTAAACTTTATTCCCATTCTGCTCAGTTCTACCTTTTTGCTCGCTGTTATTATAATCACAGCCCTGGAAAAATCAGTGATAAATTATTACCATGTAAGGATGTTGAATGGCCATGAATTTCTGATATGCATGTTGAGTTTCTGCTTTACTCCTCGTTGTTTACAAATACTTCAGTCATTACAGCGTTCGTTATTGCTGCTTGGCAATACTGTTGCTCATTGTTCAATATGTATGATAATCGTGCTTAAATTATCAATTCGGCAATTTAATATTTGAAAAGTGCAGATATAATTGTGCAAATGTGTTAGCATGTGTAGTTGAAGCATGTATGCCGCCTTAGTCTTCGTTTTGTGCAGTCCAGGAGTTATTACACTTTGTTTCCCTTCTACTTCTAGTCTTGCTTCACCGTGAAATGTTGACGTTATTATTTTTTGTGGACTGTCATGTGTGTAAAACCTAGAGTATGTCCAGATCCTAGTAGATTGTACGTTTGGTCACTGTTTAGTGTGTCATTAGCTGATGTTAGATTCCTCCATATGAAATCGTTTGCAACTGTTTCTGTGGTTTTTTGCACATCCATATCCTGCCTAAAGTTTACCAAGCGTCATATAGTTTTGTTATATTGCTTCATTTTGTATTCTTAACTTCCAAGCCATCATCTTGTTGAGGTTTCACCAAGCGCCATTTAATTGAAAACCTTGGCAGAATTTGACTGTGATGTAAGTAAATTTGAGCCTTGCGTTCATGAGTTGTCTTATGATGTGTTGTCTAAGAGCATTTTCTGTTTATATCTCCAACTTATCATTGGCCATTATTTGAATGATAAATTCAACCTTTTTCTAGTCCAGAAGTTTATTAGGGTCCAGTAGGAGATAAGCTTGCAACCTTTATTTCCCAAACCTTTTGCATATTGTTTTTACATGCTAGAAGGTTACCTGTTTGCATATGTGAAGAGCAGTTTGCTTAAATTGTGGGATTGTGTGCATTACCCAGGCTTAAGACCAAAGAGAGATAATTGATTTGGAGGCTGCATGATTACCTCATGCCACTAGTGAACCTTGAGTAATTATTTGTTATTTAGGAGCTGTGTTGATTTACCAATAATTTTGTCTTCAATATTGGTTGATCATTTTGGATTATGTAAACCTGAGTTATTATCACTAAACTAATATTTTAATTGAATTATTTTGTTTTATTAAATGATTATTATGAATTGAAGGTATTACTTAGGATAACTCCAGCATGCTTTAAAACAATATAGAAAGATTTTGCATACATTTAAAATTGCAGTGACAGCATAAAAAGAGTGAACGGCTTGTTTGGGAAATTTGAATAATTTAGAGACCTTTTTTTTATAAATTTTGCGAAAATATTTAAAAAAAAAATAATAATAATAATAATACTTTTTTGTATATACTTTTTGGGTGTTTCGGGATTTAATTTGGGAATTTTAAAGGGTAGAATGTAATTTAATAGGGATTCGGTTTTGTAATT
This sequence comes from Croton setiger, assembly GCA_948099555.1. Classification (NCBI taxonomy): domain Eukaryota; kingdom Viridiplantae; phylum Streptophyta; class Magnoliopsida; order Malpighiales; family Euphorbiaceae; genus Croton; species Croton setiger. Next base: position 1,534 of record CANUEY010082392.1, read on the forward strand.
AGTTTTAGGTTTTTATTTTCCGCATTTAAATTACGCACTTTAATCGCTTTCAATAATTGAATATTGTTTTCGCAATTGACCGAAAAATGCCATTTAGGAACATCACTAGAAATTAATCACAGCAATGGCATTTTTATTTCAACTTAAATTTTGGAAAGAAAAACAAACCAGAGGCCGGTTTTTACCGGGCGGCGATTTAAGTGAAACTTAAACCGTCGTACCTTACCCAAAATCTCTAAATTTTGACCAATGCCTTTAAAATAAAAACGGAGTCATTTTTGGAAATTAAAATTTGGTTTTTCCCGAATTTTCGGGTGGCGACTCTTTAAAACAAATTTCAAGACCGACTAGTTTCGGCATTCCAAAGCTAAAAATGTTTTGTCACTCTAAAATATTTTTGGTAAAAATCCTTTCGTTGGCGGTTAAAATCCGGCCGTCAACACCGGCTATATGATTATATGAGAGATACTGCTATGAAATGTATATTGCATAAATGCATTTCCACAGGACATAATTACAGGCATTGTGATTATCGAAGCCAGTGTTTGCAAATTTCACCAGAGTAAACCTACGGGTTTATACAGAGAGGCCTACAGGCTTATATGATATAAAAAGACCTACGGGTCCTATATGCTACAGAGATGATCTTCGGATCTTACAGAGGGAGGTTTGACTGATGGTATTCCGGGTCTTCCTCATTTACTAAATCCAGTTAGAGAACCGATAGAGGTAAAATTCCCGGGGCAACACTTGGCCGATAAATCACAACTAAAGAACAAAGAAAACATGACATATAGCATTGTATGCATACAGAGATGATTTTATATGACAGAGATTACTTTATATGACATAGATGATTATACATGATAGAGATGATTTTATATGATAAAGATGATTTGATTTCATTGCTTTGATATGCTTTGATTATATAGCCTATTATGTCAATATTGCTTAAATGTGGTTTACACTTGCTGAGTATGCGACTCACCAAATCGCAATATATGTTTCAGGTTAGCAGTCTGAGTGAAGTACTAAGGCTTCACTCGTCTATGCACAGGTCGGTTCAGCTGAAGCCTAGGCCTCTCTCCTCTCATAGTTCATATTGTACATGTTGCATATAGTTTGTTTATGCTTTGTGTTGTAAGCATAATTATATATGATTTTGGCATGTAAATATATGATGCTATGTTATATAGCCTTTTGGATAAACTGCTGTTATATCCATGTTTTGATATATGTAAAGTATGTTATGCTTATATATGCCTATAGTACAGAGAATGACTAGATTAACCTTAAGTAAGGTAAAAGAGAAAAGATGTTTTATATTGTTATATGTTTGATATGAGAATGTTATATATGTTATAGAGATTAAAACAGAGATAGCAACATGTGACGTATGTTATATATAAAAAAATGGCATGTTTTATGACATAAGAGTATAGTAAGAGGTGTTACATTAAAACTCCTTTTTCGGCCACTAGGCCTAAATTTCACACTTTTCGACCGCGGACGTCGATAAACTCCATTTTCGACCACGGAAGTCGATAAACTCCTTTTCGGCCACAAAGCCTACATTTCAACCACGGACGTCGATAAACTCCCTTTTTGGCCCCTAGGCCTAATTCACCTTTCACACACTCATAGCATGCATACATGCATACATCCTCCTCCATCGCCTTTAAATAGGCAAGTTCAAACTACATTGACCTTGATCTCTCATTCAAACGAGAGTATGTAGGCATATTCGAGATATAACCTCGAATAGCAGGTCTCCCCACTCTCGATCATTTCATCCAAATCATCATTCCTGCATAACATTTACTTAGAAGAAAAATCAATTGATATGAATGCATGACATAACCTCCGAATCCACCTCAGGTTTGAAGACTAGTGCATTTCATTCATTGGGGCGATTAACCTAGAAATAGGTTAATCGCAAAATGGTTCTTTCTTAATTTTCCCCTTTAACAAAATAAATTAAGTGGCGACTCTACACACACACATTCTTCACCCTGAGTGAACATCCCCGGCCAACCAACTTCCCTCGTGGATCAACCCAGCGGCTCGGAGGGGCAACCAGGCTCCGGTAAGGGTTCACACACGTGTCTGATGTTTCGTAAAAATCGGAATCCGAAAAGTGGTCGCGGTTCGCTCGGTGCCCTAAACCGAGTCCGAAGCTCGACGATTTTTGCGAAACCAAACCATACGACTTCGTCACAAAAATAGGATTCCAAAACTCTTTAAATCATATTCATAAACATGTCAAAACATATCAAAATCATTTGGCTCATATTTTACGCGATTTCGGTATTTTCCGATCGCGCGGGTGCGAAAACCCTAATTAGCTCAATTTGTATCTTTCAACGAAAAACAAGCCTATAACATAACTTGTAATTCTTATTCAAATCATTTATTATCATATTCAAAACATATCCAAATCATTTACTTTAAAATATTGCACGTTTCCGACATTTTTCGGTCGCGCAAGCCAAACACCCGAATTGGCACCGTTTATGTCTTTCGACAATAAACGAACTTAAAACATATTTTGTTTAACATCTCTAATTCATATTTACCATTTCCAAATCATGTTCATGTCATATATCATATCAAACTATAATGCTTTTTAATTGGAAATGCACAAAATGCATGTGATGACGTCGAAATGACGTAGGTTAAGGTTTGGGGTGTCACAACTCTCCCCTCCTTAAGAATTTTTTCCTCAAAATTCAACATCTGTAAACATGTATGGATGATTGTGACACATATAACTCTGTATTTTTCACATAATCTCTTTCTCTCTTAAGTAATCTTCTCTCAAACATCATATCTTATTCCAAATTCATCTTTATGATTTATAAAATTGTATCTATTTTCCATGTTTCCCAAACTTATTCTATATATATGCTTCACATATTATGCACATACTTCACATTCCTCAAAAGAGAACTATAAGGCAACCACACAAACAATATTTCATGTCTTTATTCTTTACTAAAAAAGGATGCAAATAGAAACTGAAACCTTTTTTTTATGCAACAAAGGATGCCATGACAGTTTATAATATATTGAACATGAATATAAGGGCAGATGCTTGTGACAAAAATTACATGTGATGGTTTAAAATGATCCAAAATGGAGGTCTAAATAGCAACAGACTACAACAAAAGATGAGATTGCCAAATTCAATTTAAGAACAGTTTCCTGCACTGGATTTCAAGCAATGACAGCAACACATGGACCCATTGTAAAACCTCATACTTAGACAGTAACAACAAAATGGTAGCATGAAACCAAACCCTAATTTCCTTCAGCATATCTTAACAGCATCATGTTTGATCAAAACATAATATCAAAGCAAGAAGGATTTTTGGGCAGAACATAGAACAATAATGCATTACAAAGCCTAACTAGAATGAGGAAATAATATAACCAAACCAAATAGAGCAACATGTAGTCATTTATCTTTATTATAGACCATATTTTAACTTCAAAAGAATTGAGTAAAAGATGTTGATGTATCATAGGAAAAATACAAATAAAAGTCTTAAAATGCAACCTGTATAATAGCCTTATTGACAATAGTAGATTCCAGAATGCAGCAGGATACACAAAAGCTCAATGCATTTATTTCAAGCAGACTTTACAAGCTTAAAAACAAAGAAGTGACATCCAGACACAGCCATCAACAAATGAAAATCATATATATTAAATTTTTTTTTAAGAAATCTAATACTCCATGCATTCAGTGATCTCAACAGAAATGTATAAATGATGATCCAACATCTTCATCCCATACCTAAAGATTATTATTATTATTTTTTTACCTAGAAACAAATCAACATAGCAAAAAATTTCATAATCAATCTGTAATCATTTTATCTTTTTGTACTTGTGACTTAATCACACATTCCTAGAAACAAATAGGCAGCTAAATCAACAAAGAGATCATTCTCCATCCAAAACCAAGATCTGTTCAGAAATAATGCAAACATATTTGCTTAACAAACAAGACAAGTTTCCAATTCAAGCAAACACACATTTCAGCCAGACAACAAAATAATTAATCCATTCAACAGATTAAAATATCCCTATTTTAGCTAAAGACCATGAATCATCCAGAAACTTGAATCATACAGATGGGAAATAAACAGAATTAGAATTTACAGTAAGCAAGAACAAGAATTAATTAGGTTCCCAGGTTATTCCATTCATTTTAGAAAAGCAATTGGAATTTAAAAAAAAAAAAAAAACAGGAATTGAAGTTAAGGGTACCTCAGATTACTGCCTGCTATCTTTACAACGTCCAGAAATTCCAAAAGTTCTTTACAGTTCTAGAAAACGAGTTTTTTAAAAAAAAATGAAAACAAGCTTCTTCAATGCTCAAGTTCAAATCAATTTTGAATTGAGATTAAAATTAGCTTTTACAGAAGATCAACAGATTTTGAAAAAAGAAAGAAAATCAAAACTCAATGGGATTTCCAATAGAAATTTTTTTTTTCAAAGCTTTCCTTGGACTTCCTCTTCGATTCCAGAATTTCCTCCAATTCTTTTATCAATTAACTCTATGAATTTACTAACTTTCTTTTCAAAATTCATGTCTCATCACATTTATTTCCTGTTTTAACATCATATAGCAAATTCATTCCAAGTACTCAACAAAATTAACAATTACAGACTATGGAAAAACCAATTCACTTATGGTTTATAACAATTTTCACTGGTTTCACACAATCATTTCATTAATCTTTTCAAATATACACTTTCTCAAATCTCTAATTTTAATCATATTCAATCAAATCTCAACATCTTTATGACAAAATAACTTTATAGCAGCCGATAAACTACCAAAAAGTTCACTGCTGCTAAAACTTCTCAGTTCAATTCAAGTAACTGAACTCTATAACCACTTGTTTTCATATACAAGTGAAAGCAATTTAAAAGGTTACTCCATTGGGATACTCTTGGTCGGCCGAATTCTCTCTCCTCGATAATGCATGTAACTCATGATCATGTAGCATGTTCCTATTTATGCAAATATGCTCATACTATGTATCTAAATGCTTTCAAGACTACATATAAAGCTATTTCCTGTGGAGTCGTAGACCAGCTCTGATACCACTAAATGTAGCGTCCTCTCTTATTACCTTACGTCATAAAACATGCCTTTCTTTTTAATTTTTTTAACATTTTGATCTCACATTAATCTAATTCAATTTCAAATATTCACAAATCATATAACAGAAGCATAAACCAAAAACTCATACCAAACATATTACAAACCATATTTACATATTAATCTATCTGTTTATCCAAGAACTCTATTAACACAACATATGACTTATATACATAACCTAAACATATAACATATTGATATCACTCTTTAAACATGTTAACGTCCTTCATATATTCACAACATTCATAATCATGTCATTCATACAATAAATGTATAACATATGACATCTCTTCTCTATTGCCTTACTTCTGGTTATGCCTGTCTTTCTCTGTAGTATAAGCATATTCAAACTTAACATGCTTTACATATGTCCGAACATATATCAAAACATTCTGAATATGTCACAAAGGATGTCTATACTATAAATCTCCACAGAGATCTAATATATAAGCAACATAGACATTTAAGCACTTTTAGCATATAATAACTCTACATGGAATGCAATGACGTCTACCATGCACATGATATGTCATCCCTTATTTACTATATCATATATTCTTTTCATCATGGACATTAATAGATTAACATATAACTAAAAATCTACATGATAAGAAGGTTCTATTAATGAAATGCGAGAGAGAGAGATCCTAAGCTTCAGCTGACCGACCCAGAGGAATGACGACGGAAATTACGCTGTCAGTTGCCCCAAAGAAAACCTGGAATCATGTAAAGGCAATTTAATGAGTTGCGAACTCAGTAAGTGCAAATTATATAGTATAAACAAATTAATAAAACATAATTGCAAAATATTAAACAGAATCTGTCAAAGGAATTTATCTCTTAGGACTCCTCTTATCCAAATAATCATAGATACTATAATTTGTGTTACTTTACATATCCATATTAGTCAACATATGATTCATATACAAATGTAAACATAGCATATAAACCAGACATGTAATTTGGTTAATCATAACTTATCAAAACAACATGATTCCAGATCATATTCATCTTTTCATAACATAGCAATATCATAAGATGCATAATGACATGTCTTTCCTTTTTCTTTTGTTGTATTTATCGACCAAGTGTTGCCCCGTGAATTTCACAGCATATCAGTAACCATAGCTGGCTAGCAAACCTGTAAGACCGGAATATCATCGGTCAAAAGGGATCCAAGGATCAACCTTCATTATGCAGTATACACCAGATCACTCTGCATCATATAGAACCCGTAGGTCTCTCTATAACATATCGGACCCGTAGGTCCTTCTATATCAAATAGGACCCTTAGGTCTTTCCGTCAAATCATATAGGAACTGTAGGTTTCTCACATGTGAAATCTGCAAACACTGGCTACGGTAATCACAACGGCCATAATTAAGTTCTGTGAACAAATACTTGTAAATCATACTTGTCATATCGTCATGCTTCATATAATCATATAATCGGGTTTCATTACCGGTTAACAATCACATGTATATATCATATAAACCAGATCAATTAACTCAACTGGTCGGATTTCAATACCAACTCAGGAACCACAAACATAGCAATTCATATATCAAATATCTCTAAGTGACCGGGCTTCAATACCGGTCCAGAAAACTCAATAATACTATAACATCTCATTTTCACATATCGCAGATGACCTGGCTTCATTACCCATCTAAAAAAATTCAATAAATATCATATAATTTCATTTCCATATATCACAGATGACCGGACTCCAATACCGGTCCAAATAGTTTAATATAACATATTTGACAATCTTACAAAGTTATTTCTACACATATAAATAAGTGGGTTTAACACTTACCGTACTGCTGTGAGCTCGGTTGGGTCTCGAGTAATTCACCCCGCCCTGCTCGAGGACTCGATGCTCCTATAATGCATAGCATAGCAATGATATTCAATTAATCAAATAAGTCATCTATATGTGTTATGATGCATGATTAAATATTTAATTTCTCTGATTTAATTGAGTTTTAAATTCAATCCGTATAATTTTCTATGATTTAAAACTCAATCTCTGAAAATCTCTACTTTAAAATCATTTAATAACATATTAAAAATAATTAACAATATCTATTTATCATATAATAATTATAATTAATTAATAATTATAATTATTAAAACTAAAACCATAATTAAATAAACCAAATAAATAATTAAAACCAAATTCATAATTAAATTCTTTAACAAAATATTTTAATATTTAATTTTCAAGCTCCAATATCTCAAAATAAATTTCTGATGTCAAAAACGGATTCAGGACGTCGAAATTAGGCTGGAAGGGCTAAAACATAATTTATAAACGTTTTCGAGTCAAAAGTGTAAATAACTAAAATTGAGGGACCAAAATGTAATTATACAAAATTACCAAAATCTGCCCAGAAGGGCTATTTTGTAATACTGCAGAAACTACAGGGGTCAATTTGCAATTATCAAAACTTAAATCAGTTGGACTAAATTGAAAACAAACTTAAATTCATTCTGGAGGGCTAAAAAATTGCAAAAATCATAAAACTGCAGGGGTTACCAAAATCCAGGCACCAAAAACAGAATTCACCAAAACGGCGTCGTTTTGGCCAGCCCGCAGCCCCCTCTGCGTGCCTCGCGCCCGCACGCGCGCCTAGCTCAAAATGCACGCCCTTGGCGTCGTTGTGGCTGGCCGCCTGTCCCGCCTGCTTAGAAACCTGGCTCTCCAGCCAACTTTCCGACCACTGTACATCCTCCTCCGGTGGCTTTCCGTCCAACTAAGACCACTGTTCTCTTCCTCTACACACCCTCTAGCTAACCATCTGAGTCAAGTTCCCAGAAACCCTTTGGATCAAAAGATACAAGTCCTCAAAGTTGGCTCCTCAACACTGCTTACCCAGAACCCAGAATCTGCCTAACTCTCAACCCAACTTCCAGCCACTTTTCTAGCCACCTCTGGTTTTTTTTGGTAAACTAAAACAACAAATCTCTAGACAAACATACCCTCTATAGACCCATACATCCAAAATTCACATAGGCTTCACCAATTGGAAGTTATAATCCTCCAAAGTTGGTACCATAAAACTGCCTAGAAACTTGAATTTATGACACATAATTTTTCTTTCACTCTCCCCTTCGTTTCCAGCCACTTCCTAACCTATTTAACTCATCTACTTACTTCATAACTGACCTAAAAACACCATGGAAAGGTTAGATTTGAATTCCCCTTTGATTTTCTTTCTTTTCTCTCTTCTTTTCTTCCTTTCTTTTTCCTTTTTCTCTCTTTCTTCTTCTCTTTTCTTTCCCTACGTTTTTCACTCAACTTCCCTTGCTGTTCCAGCCTATTTTTTGCGTCTCTAGCTCATGTTACATGTCCCAAGTGATGGCCAGCAACTTGTTATAACATTATCCAACCAAAAACTATCCAAATTTGGCCTTAAACCTTACTTACACTTAAGGTTTTCTTTCTCCACCTACTTCAATCTTCCAACCTCACAAACCAGCCTCTAAAATCATTCTAGCACCCATTTTAAATACATTATGGTGTCAAAATAATATGTAGAACACGTGTCCGAAGTTTTGTAAAAATCAGAATCCGAAAAGTGGTATCGGTTCGCTCGGTGCCTTAAACTGAGTCCGAAGCTCGACGATTTTTGCGAAACCAAAACCGTACGACATCATCGCAAAATTAGGGTTCCGAAATTCTTTAAATCATATTCATAAACATGTCAAACATATCAAAATCATTTGGCTCATATTTTACACAATTTCAGCATTTTTCGATCGCGCGGGTCCGAAAACCCTAATTAGCTCCGTTTGTGTCTTTCGACGGCAAACGAGCCTATAATATAGCTTGTAATTCTCATTCAAATCATATATTATCATATTCAAAACATATCCAAATCATTTACTTTAAAATATTGCACGTTTTTGACATTTTTCGGTCGCGCGAGCCAAAAACCCTAATTGGCTTCGTTTATGTCTTTCGACGATAAACAAACTTAAAACATATTTTGTTTAACATCTCTAATTCATATATTACCATTTCCAAATCATGTTCATGTCATATATCATATCAAACTATAGTGCTTTTTAATTGGAAATTCAAAAAATGCATGTGATGACGTCGAAATGACGTAGGTTAAGGTTTGGGGTGTCACAGAACTTGTTCTGAAGTGCAATCATAGAAGAAGATGAGGAGAGGTAAGAGCGAAACACCTTGTGTGAGTTTTAGTTTGCTATTAACATTTATTTTGCTGAGTGTTACATTTGTTGCTTTCTTCTAACATGAGTAGGAGAGGCGCACATGATGAAGGGAGTTGCACCAATACTGCAAGCAATACCATGGTCAAGAAATTGGGATTGGTTTGTTTCAAACATCCTAACCCATACAAGTTGCAGTGGTTCAATGATGCTGGAGAGGTGAAAGTGACTAAGCAAGTGAAAGTACCATTCTTTATTGGTTGGTACAATGATGAGGTTATGTATGATTTTATACTAATGCAAGCTAGCCATTTGTTATTGGGAAGGCCGTGGCAACATGATAGAAGAACACAACATGATGGGTACATAAATAAGTATACCTTTACCTATGAAGGAAAGCAAGTGACTTTAGTGTCTTTATCACCTTTGGAAGTTTATGAAGATCAAAAGAAGATGCTTAAGAGGGAGAAGGTGCATTCGGCCATTACAAGTTCAAACACTTCCAAATTGGGATCCAAGGGTAGAGAGAGAGAAAATGATAAGGAAGTGAGTGAGAGTAAAAAAATAGAGGGAAAAGAGGCCTGAAAAGAAACAAAACAAATAAATGGCCCATTGGTGAGAGAAAATCAACAAGAAGGAAAAAAAGAAACACACATTTTATGCGAGAGCTAGAGAGTTAGATGTTGGGCAACCTATTTTGCTCATTAGGTATAAAGAAACTTTGCTAACTAACCATGAACAATCACTTGATTCTTTACCTTCTTATTTTAAGTCTTTGTTGCAAGAATTCAGTGATGTATTTCCCGAAGAGCTTCCTAGTGGTTTACCACCATTAAGAAGAATTAAACATCAAATCGACTTCATACATGGTGCTACCATTCCAAACCGACCAGCGTATAGAAGTAATCCTATGGAAATGAAGGAGATGTAAACGCAAGTTGAAGAGCTTTTGGAAAAAGGTTTGGTGCGTGAGAACCTTAGTCCATGTTCGGTATTAGTTTTGTTTGTGCCAAAGAAAGGTGGTTCGTGGCGAATTGAAAGATTTCCATAAGTGATCAAGTACAAGTAAGATTTGAGGGCAAATCTTTTTCAAGCAGGGGAGAATGATGCGAACAAGAGGGCTGACAAAGATCCTTTGACATTACCAAATGGTCCTTTGACAAGGAGTCGAGCTAAGAAATTTCAAGCAAGTTTGGGAATGTATGTACAATAAGAAATATCAAATGAATTTCAAGAACTTATTGTCAAGAAGATGAATAAGGAGCTTGAGAAAAATCCAAGTACATCATGGTTATAATATGTCTTGGAAATAAAGCTTCTTGAGAGGAAAACAAGCTTCGGCTGAAATATGCATGCATGCAGTGCATGGGTTGCATGGAATAGAATTTGGGCTATTTTTTGTTGGCCAAATATTTGGACGAATTTACAAATATTTTTTGTTAAAGTAGAATTAGTTTAGATAAGATTTGTTATCTAGTTTAGATAAGATTTGATATCTAGTTTGGATAAGATTTGTTTTCTAGTTAGGATTTGGATTTGTTTTAGATTCTAATTAGATTTCCTTATTTCATTAGGATTTATGTCTTTCACTATAAAAAGAGGCAACATATGCTTGTAAGAGGTTAAAATCAAGTATTCATAATTTTCGAAATTCATATTCTTTTCAAGAATATTTCGTGTTATCCTAATTTTAGGGAGAGAAACTCTAATTCTTGGATTGCATCAAGAATTCAGATTTACTTATCAAACTTTGTTTGTGGCATTTTTCTGATTTCTACCTTACAAAATCTTTCCGTTATTAGCTTTCTTGCTTTCATAAGCAACGGGTGTTATAGAGGGTGGATTGCTTTTGTTTTCGGAATTCTTAATCAAAGTGTGCGTGCGAGTTTGAGGCCTTTATTGTCAAAGGGTTCCGCATCATATATGTGTAAGGTACTATGTAAAGGTTAGGAATAAATGTGGGGTAATTTGTAGGGCAGTAAGTAGGATAAGTTGGTATTGTGTTTAAGATTTGACTTCTTGACTTTCGGTAGGTCTATAGCCTAATATTAAAGGCTTTTTTTAAAATAAAATTAAAAAAAAACATTTTTTCCAAAATAGGTAAGGAACCTATTCTAAATGTCTTTTTTTGGAAAAAATTTCTTTTAAAAGAGGTAAGGAACCTATTATGAGGAACTTTTGAAACTGTTTTTTTTTTTTTTTTATTAAACAGGTAAGGAACCTATTCTAAGGGTCTTTTTTCCTTTTTTTTTTCAAAACAATTGATGATTTTTTTAATTATGCTTTAAAGGTTTATTATGAATGCACAAACATCACACCAAAATTCATTTTAATGGAATGTAGTCAATGCATTGGGTACATACAACCTAAAGAGGAAGGTTATATGGTTTATATGGAAAATAGAGTGACTTAATAGGGTACCCATCACCTCGAGTAAGGATATACCTCGCCACATGTGAAACAAAGAGTTTCACGTGGGTCCAATTATACAGCTTACTCGTCACATCCAAAAGGATTAGATGTGTACCACACCCAAAATGATTAAGTGTGGGGTTTGGTCACAGGGTGGACACTTTTGCTCTCCCTCGACATAATCAATGAGACCTGCCAATGAGCGCTACTTATTATCCAAACAGAAGAATCATTTAGAATTCGATTTCTTTATGAAATAGAGAAATAGATTCTCTCAAATGCACGTTATCAAATGCAACAAATAACAAACAAAATAATTAAAATCAAACCTGCAAAACAAAGTTAAGTTGATGTGCACTTAAGGAAAATACACGTCCAATCAATGTGTTTTAAAGGATAGAACACGTCCAAATATCAAATCCAATAACGGTCCACATCCTAATTTAATCAATTTAAATTAATACTCCTCTGCAGAGTCAGCGAACCCAAGAAGGATTCAGAGACCAAGTTTTAGACTTAAATCAGGATTATGAATGTGTTAATGTAGGTTTGATAAAATGATCCAATCAAAAAGAGAAAATAACAGAGTAAAAGAAAAAGACCACAACAAGTCAATTAACCGGGCTTCAGTACCGGTCCAACAATTCAATAAGCATAACTCATCAATTTCACGTAAATCAAGTGACCGGGCTTAAGTACCGGTCCAAACAATTCAATATCAACAATATTTAATATTTCACAATATCACAATTCACAACAAAAATTAGTAAATTTACACTTATTTCAGTGCTGTGAGTTAGGTTGGGTCTCAGGTTATTTACCATAGTTTCTTAAACATTAATGCATGACCTAATCGGAGTAGTGACCTGCAAAGATGTCTACTGACCATTGAGGCATAGGGGTTTAGATAGCATCTAAGAGAGGATATAAACTAATTTTGTAGAATGCCAATTTTCAACATCTTGCCACGTATTTAATTCATTTATCTTTAGGGATGCGATGATCAGTGTTGACGCTCGATTTTTGACCCCCAAAATCTAAAAAAAAAAAGTTTTTAAGGAAAAAGAAAATACATTTATTTTCTTTTTAATTTCTCCTTATTTTGTAAAAAAATTGAGAAAATGAAAAGGAAAAAAAATTAAAAGAAGAAAAAATGTGTAAAAAAGAAGAAGAAGAGAAAAAGAGAAATTTGGGAAAAAATTGAAGAAAATATGAAATTGGGGAAAAAAATAAAAGAAAAGGATGAAATTGAAGAAAATTGGAAGTAGATAGGAAGATTCAAGGGAAGAAAGGGTATAATTGAGAAGAAGAGGAAAAAGAGGGATAAAAAAGGGATTAAAGCAAAAAGAACAGGGAAAATAAAAAAGGGGTGAACCGAACCAAAATTGGTTCGGTTCAATCTCAATTTCCTTGGGTCCAGCCATTTCACTAGACCAAAGCAGAACGGTGTCGTTTTAGGGGATAATAAAATAAAAAAAAAGAAAGAAGGCAGGGCAGAAAGAAGAGAAGCCGTAGCTTCTTCGAAAGCCTCGTGGAGAACGGCCAGACGCGAAAAAACAGAAGAGAGAAACATGAAGGACGACGAAGGAGACCCTGGGTAGAGACAGAGTTCGAGTGAAAGACTGAAGAATGAGTTGGAGTTGAAGACGGAACCGGAAAAGAAGGGAGCAGCCGAAAAAGGAGGGCGGCAGCTTATAAGAAGAAGAGTTTCGTTCGACGGGGGGAGGGTTTTTTTCGAAAAATCCCCGAGAGCTCTTCCT
>CANUEY010082409.1:0-11322 GCA_948099555.1 Croton setiger
TATTTTGGTTCTTCAAATTTGAATTTTTTATTATTGTATTTTTTTCTCATGTGAGGATATAGTTATGTGTTATCATTAATTAATGACATTTATGTTCATTTTTAAAAGAATATAAATAGGAGTTTTGTAAACTGATATAAAAAAAATTATGATTCTGTTGAAAAATGAACCTATTAAATTATGTTATTATTAATTTAATAAACCTATTACTAGGATAAATAATTATAAAAGAGTTAAAATACTTTAGTATTAATATATTAATTATTTTATAACTTAATTATTAAAAAAAATATTAATTTTTTTAATTTTATAAACTTGTAATTAAAATGAATATTTATGAATTATGTATTAAAAAAATTATTTTATATTATTAATTTAATAAATTTATTTATATATAAGTAAAAAACATTAAAATATTTATAGTTATTCATTATTATTCAGAAGAAATAAAAATTTGCAATAAATTAAATATGATTAATTTAAAATTAGATAAAATTTTAAAAATTGACAATTATGCAATTCTTCTTTCTCATTGTACCACATCATCGACCATTTATTAACTTTTATATACATTCATCCACCATTTGTTAACTTTTATATTTGTTATTGACTGATTAATTTGCATCTAATATTATGTTTTGATGATTTAGGAAATAATATATAGAACCAAACCATAAAGGTTGATTTGTGAATCCAATCCAAACTAGTGAGTTTGTAATTTGGTTCGATTAAACAATTTGAGACCTTTCAATATGAAAATAGAAACTTATACAGAAATATAGTGCTGCAAATGTTGAATGAGAAATTGTTGGGAAATGAGAGTTGAACTAAAGAGTTTTTGTCCCACATTGGTTAAATAAGAAAATATGATCAATATATAAGTGTAAGCCAAATATTGTGAGCTATTTTTCTAGTGATACTATACCTCTGCTTCTCCTTATTGTGACTTTGGCTCAAAGAAATTTGTAGTTGGATCGTTCATCAACCATATCATGGGTAATTTTAAGACTCTTGCTAGTCAATTGCAGAGAAGATTTACATAGGGAAGTTCAAGGAAAAGGAAAGGTGCTACTAAACATGACCTCCGGCAAGACTGAATGATGCTGTACGTGCCACAAGATAGCAAAATTTTTGCATTATATTTAAATTTGATAAGTTTATTTTGTCCAAGTCGGAAATGTATGTTCAGAAGGGGGTATGCAACCAATGGGTTGTTTAAGATGATGTGATGACTATTGTCAATGAAATAAAAGGAATTACTTCTTTTGCTTATTTGATTGAGTCTTCAAACTTATGACATATCGATTATTAACTTAAACCATATACCAACTTTTCAAATTGATTTAGAACAAAAATGTGAAATTCGCATTGAAGCAAAACTAATGAGAACATCTTTTCAAAAGGTAGAAAAGAATACCGAACCTCTTGAATTGATTCATAATAATGCTTGTGATTTAAAATCTGTTCAAACACATAGTGGTGATAAGTATTTTATCACATTTATTGATGATATGTATACTCCATCCAACATATAGTACTCAAACTAACCATCAAACTATTTACACAGGATGCATATGATTCATAGCTAATGTGCTTTTGTTTTGTATAAAGCCCATTCTTTTATTGTTCACTAGTTTAAATGGTTTATGAGGTTTTCAAGCTCACATATATTCTAATAAGAGATCCCACCCTTCATATTGGTTTTAACAAGTTTTTTATGTTAATTTCATGAACTTTGAACTCAAATTGGTGAATGCAACTTTATTTAAAGTTATTAATATTATTTAATTCCATTTTACTAACTTTATTTAAAGTGATATAAATTATTTAATTTTTCATTTTTACTTTATTTTGTTATTCCTAACAGGTTTAGGAATTCGGTATCACTAATCCGTAATTAATATAATGATAGTCGATTGCTCTGCCATTACCACGGGCAGCCATCTAATGGCTAGGAAGTCCATATTATTGGGGAAAAAAAAAACTAGTACCTTAGTTGAGAGATGTTCTCCTGTTTGTTAGGTCTATTTCCTCTACATAAATGAATGAATTGGTTTTAAAAAAAAAAAACTGTGTTAAACCAAATTAATTCCATTAATTATACTCCACCACTTTAATTGATGCAGGACATTGCAAGCAAAGTAATTAATTAAGGCACTTCCTTTCTGTATATCCCTCACCCATATCACCCATCTTTCCAAATTGCTTTTAACACATACTACCTAAAGAAGGCATCTCGTGGAGGATGCTACTAGTATACTCTTCTTTTGCAAGTATTTATTGGAAAAAACACAGTCATTATAAATGCAGCCTTATTTTTATCAGTTGACAGGTACATCATTTTTAATTTTTAATATAAGTACTACTATTTTCATTTTCATTCACCATAATATGTATTTGACCAAACTCATCTCAACATCTCTCCATCTATTATTAAAACTTTTAAACTTGCGTATTACTCGGAAGATCTTTTTAGATACTTCCGAATGATAGATCTCGAATCCCTCCAAACATCAGTGCATCATCCACCCACCTAAACAAGATGAAACTTATTATTACAATTCAAAATACTTGCCTATCCTATTTCTATCGTATTACAATAAATCAATAAGTGATTTCGAAAGTAACTAATTAAGATTATTTATGATAATACATTAAATAAAAAAAAATTAAAATAATGTAATTTTTTTTTAAAAAAATAATGAAAATAGTTAGAAATTTAATTAAAATAAATTACTGTTGTTTATGTGTGGAAGCACCATATAGCCCCTTCCACCGAATGTTGAAAAGAAATTTCCGTGCAACTCATTTGCCAATTTTCGCTTCATCATTAATGCAATGTAAAGAAGTAAAAGGTCAGTTGTCAAAAGGCATACTCTAAATTAGGCCGCCAACCTATGGAAAACGAATTAAAGGAGACAAAGATTTATTTTCTTGTTGGCTTCCAATTTTCATAAGTCAACAAGCCAATTTAATGATCTTAGGTCACCACCCAACAACTTCCAGATATCTTGTACAGCCTTTTATACTCCCTTCTACTCTTCAATGCCGCCTTATTTTTATAGTTTTTATAACTTTTTTTTTTTTTTTGTATAGGATCAAAGTTTAAGTCATTATGTTTTGATAAGAAAGTGATTATCAGCTAAGTGTTGATATATGTGGTAATTTACTCCGTAACAAATAAAAATAATTTGATTTCTAAGTTTTTGGTAAAAAAAAAAAAAAAAGCTTATTAACTGCAATTTAATACAATAATTATCACTCTTTATCGTTTGTTCCGTATATTATTTTTTTTTCCTTTTTATAAAAGACCTTCACCATCGAAGGGTATTAAATGCAATTTTGTCGTTCAAAATAAAACGTTACTTAAATGCAATTTATCAAAGGGTAATTTAGAAAAATGATCATCAAATTTCATCATTTGCTCTTGAACCATATTGCTCCGTGTAGCATTTTCGTTACAAGAAACCTTCACCCATCTTAATATGGTAGAATGTTATGAAATAACTTAAAGGGAATACCAGACAGATTAATTGAATGATTATTAAAAAAAGATTTCTGTTCATGTAATATAATATATGCAACAGTTTTACACCAGAATCACAAACTCAACTAAAATCCAACGGTCAATTGTTTTAAAAAAAATACATTTGAAAAAAAAAAAAAAAGTAACACATAACAATTGAATTAACTAACACATCCTCCCGCCAAACCACTTCATCATCATCTTCCATTACTTACCTTCTCTTGTTCTTACTTCCTAGCAATAAAGAGAAGTAAAACAAAATTCGAAAGAGAAATCCCCAAGCAACTGTTACCCACAAGCAATTCCACATGCTTAAATCAGTAATCCCTTGTTGCTGCAATATATCAGAACCAGTAGTTAAGCAAGTAGAGCTTGTTATCTTCATTCCCAATGTATCACTCAATGTCTGCAACAGTTTTTCCTTCATGGAATTGGGTACTACGCCGAGTGGAGTATTGTCGAAAATTTGAACCCCTCGTACAAAACACTTGGTAGGATCTTGAAATTCATTTTGCAAAACAGCTTCATATGGGTATTTGACGAGGGACATGTAATGAAACCAAATCCAATAAGCCGGGATTCGATCTCGATTAATGAAAAAGCCACTAAAGAGGAGGAAATAAGCTAAAATGGCTACAACTATAGTGTAACCCAACATGACATGAGGCACAACACCAGAAAGGAATGTTACGAAAGAATTTCCGGCCCAGAAAGAAGCGAAAATGATCAAGAAGTAGAAAAAGAAACCGGAAGTTCCTCCGTCTAGACCCACCGCCCAGAAAGTAATCGCGGCGAAGGTAAGTGACAAGACGATGAGTGCAGGTATAGAAACAATTGCATGTGATAACACATAAGATGATCTTCTATAAGCATTGTAAGCAGTTTCTCGCATGAAAATGTACCTTTCTTGAAGGAACACAGGAAGAGCATCAGCACAAGTGTAGAATGTTGTAGACATTGCAAATGCGAAAAACCCTAATCTCTCTTGAACTCCTTTGGGTGAATTATCAAGATGCCAAAACATGGTGGCTAAGATAAATCCGGTAACCAAAACCGCGCCGTATCGGATTCCGAACACTTCCGGCACTCTTTTTGAATTTGTAACTGATCTTTTTGATAAAACGGCCATTTCAATCCAAAATGGATTAGCAAATGTAGGCACCATTGAATTAGGGCTTGAATTATTGTTTGTTGCACCAGATACTAATTTCCCTTTCGAAATGCTTGCACTTATTGCTTCTTTCAACGACAAACCGTTTCGCTCAGGTTCTGTATTTGGAGTATGTTTCATGCTTTGCCAGGATTTATTGAACTCCACTAAGCTTTTAGTACCTCCAGGTGAGCCTTCAAGCTCTCGAATAAGATCCAATGCAAATTCCGTCCGGTTCTCGCTTTCCGGTATTGGGTGGCCGAAATCAGCAAAAAACGCCGGCAAATGCATCGGTGAGCCACTGTAAACTGTTTGTCCCCGAGATAGAAATATTAATCGATCTAATAGACCGAGAATCCGATAACTCGGCTGGTGTACGGTCATTATCACTATGCTGCCTGTCTGAGCTATTCTCTGTAAGACCTTCACTACCATAAATGCACTGGTGGAGTCCAAACCTGAAGTCGGTTCATCAAGGAACAGTATAATCGGGTCGTGGATTATATCAATTCCGATTGAAACACGACGTCGTTCTCCTCCTGAAACGCCACGGTGACCTTCGTCTCCGATGATTGTTTTTGCGGCATTTCTCAGCCCTAACTGATCGATTAGCGTTTGGACTCGCATTTGCTTTTTCGATTTCGATAAGCTTCTCGGCAGCCGGAATTCTGCGGCGAACATGAGCGTTTCTTCGACGGTGAGCATCGGGAATAGCAAATCGTCTTGCATCACGTAAGCAGAAATCACCTTTAACATTCGCGATTCCAAAACTTCGCCGTTTAAGGTTGTCGTTCCTTTCAACCTTCCTTTAGCTATCCTGTTAGCTAACGCATCAACCAGCGTTGATTTCCCCGAACCACTAGCTCCGAGCACAGCCAGGATTTCTCCGTCATGAGCCTCGCCGGAGATGTCATTGAGAAGAGTCTTCGTCGTAGTAAACAGGCTTTCTCCAGCGACATGTTCCGCCGCCGTAGCAGCTCCAAGGTGCTGGCGATGGCGAGGCCTCAAAATTGCCGGAAGCTTCATTTTGCGGCGAACTTTGACACTGTAAGTGAGATTATTGAATGAGAGAATGAAAGGAATAGACCTCGGCGCCTCCATATTGGTATCCCCGAGTTCAAGCACTTGATGAACCGGCGTATCACTTCCATCACCGGTTGCTTCCTTCCTTACATCGCCAACGCGCTTAAGCAACTGGCCGAGCGTGGGAGACGCGCCGGCAGCAGGGCGGGAAGGAAAACGATCCAGCTCCATACTTTGAGAGTAAAACGGCAGCGTATTAGTACTATGAGGCAAAAAATTGTCAGCAACAACGCGTGACATCTTATACTGGTTATGAGGATAACGATCTATACAGAAAAGAGCGCGTTTATAGAAATTTTGTAAATGTAGGTAGAAGATAATAACGTTGACGGCGTGAAAGAAGTTGAGGTAGCATACGTTTCACTTTCAGAGAGATACGTGAGCGAGATAACGGCAGATAAACAGCGAGAATCACGAAAAATGTGGAGGAGGCGGAGATGATATTATTATTAGAGAGAAAAGAAAAAGAGATTTGGTTTTGGTTTGTTACGGTGGTTTTAGAGTGAGTTTATATAGGAAGTGTTAATAGAGAATTAAAATGTGAAAGGGGTTAGTTTCAGAAGTTAACTGCGGTGTTAGTAAATTAATTAATACTAGAAATTAAATAAAAAGGTTAGTGTTCGTATTGAAAAAGGGAGGTGAGAAAAAGGTGACCTAAAACCTCCTAATCTATTGTCCATACGTCTTTCCTTTTAATCTTCGTGCGGTGATGACACATGGGCGACTTTTGGTGGTCAATGAAGACACGTGGCGAAATGGGTTTGAATCTCGGTTCATTTATAGTAGGTTGGATGTTGATCTACTTTATACGTAAAGATGTGGTTTTTGTTAGTAGAGTTATGGAGAGGTTAATATTTTATGTTGAAAATCATCATCCATCTTATCAGAACAAAAAACGATTAATTGTTTGAGAGGCATAGAAGTAGGACGAATCCCAGTCCCACTAGATTAGGACCCATTCAATTTCAGTTATGCTCTCACTATCTTGCAAACATACCCTATTTTTCTTTCCATCCTTACAAAGTATCAATGCACTCCACTCCAATTCTGGTCGGTAAAGAAGCTTTATTATCATGTGATTGAGATATACTATCTCGGGAAGCTATATTTTTCTTCTTTCTGCAACAAATTTGAATCATGAAATGAAAGTTGTTAATTATTATTGTTGATTTAGAATATGAAAGGTTGATAAGGGATGCAATTATGAGTGTTAAATTAGAGTTAATTAAGAATATGTGTTTATATTAATTCTATAAAAGAGCAAAGCAAACTCTTATGCTAACTTAAAATACAAAGTGTATTGAGATGAAAAGCATGCTTGGGTAGTTGTTGAACATCCAACAAATGAACCACATTAAATTTTATTTTTGAATGTGATGAGGTCAAACCGCCGCCCTAAGAGATGCTCTCTACACAGTTAGCAGCTCTTCCTTTTTCCAGTGGAGGGTCAAGTTTTTTAGGGTTTGTTTATACGTTAGATTCTGCAATTTTTTTTTTATTTTAATAATGATATGTTTATATTTTAAAAAATATTATTTTTCAATTAAATTTTTTTTTTCTAAGAAAAACTTTTACATTATGCTAAAATGACTTTAGAAATACATAGAACGAAATTCAAAACATTTTTAAATTCAAAAACTATATGGTCTTTTAATCAAAATTGAAAAGATATAATTTTTTTTTTAAATCAGAATTCAACAATTTTTGTTGCAATCTTTAAATTTTAGATATATATATATTATTTATTTACTATCGGATAAATTTAATTAACATAAAACTTCATTTTATATATTTTTTTTAGAATAATAGCTTTTGTAAATTTAATTTTTAATTTTTTTAAAATAATAGCTCTTATGGGCTTCCAATTCAACTATGTCAGCGGCGGAATCGAGACTCATGATCTATAACACTTGTATTGATTTTATTTTGATTTTCACTCCAATTTCTTCGTCTTATTAAAAAAAAAAAAAAAAAAAAAAACTTCTCTTTTCCAGTAAAACCATCCTTCATCTAATGGCAAAGGCGTTTTGGAATTTTGACACATACAGTTGTAGCTCGCATTTCTCTCCTATTTGTTTCAGTTTGTTATCGAGATTGAAGAAGCTTTGTCGAGTTCTTCATTTATCCAGGTGAGTTTGTTGTGTTCGTTCTTTGACTACAGTTTCTTTTGGTAATTGTAGATAGGATGATCTATTTTCGATGTTAGAATTCATATAGTGCCATAATGTGAATGGTATGATGGTGGATTTTGGATTTGAAAAGTTTGAGATGTCTGCTGTAGCCTTCATGAGATTTCATTTCATGTCATAAACTATTTGTCAATTATTTCTTAATTCAGTGACGAGATGTTTGAATTTTACTCGCTAAATATATGGAGTCACATCCTTAGTGATATCTTTTTGTTCTTCAAATACTGCAAAGGAAGATATGATTATGTGATATTACTGTTGGATTGATAAAATTTCCACTTGTTTGGTCTTGTTTAATTGGAGCTTGTTATGAGTGTTTTGGAATCAAAATTTTGAGTGTTGATGCTTACAGAACATGCTGATTTTATTTTTTTAAATAATAAGATTGTGTTTATTTATATTTTGTTTAGAATTTTTTGTTATGTGCAATGATTTTTGAATGTTAGCCGATGGTTTTGTTTTGTGTAGGATGAAATTCCAAGGTACTTAAGCCATATTGACTATGATGGTGATTTCAATGATCAGACGAAAATAGTGACCGGAGCTTTATACCATAACTTCAAACTACCTCTAGATCTGTTTTATTTTGATTTTTAATAGTACATCTATTGTTGAAGTTTTGTTTTATTTTTTATTTATTTTTTGTTTATATTCTGTTTATATTTTATTTATTTTAAATTTACGTTATGATATCTGTAAATCCTTATTTCATCTTTATTTATATTTGTATGAATTTGTTGTTTGATTTTGTAGATCTATTTTTTTTCTAAAGTTTTTTATGATCTTTAATAGCATGTTGCTAGTTTCGTTTACATTGTGTTTATCTTTTCTTTATTTTTATTTATGCCATCTAACTTTTAGTTATACACTAATTTTATAATTTTTAATTAAAAAATATTTTTTTTAATAAAAATATTATGTTTATAAATTGTTTATCTTATATTTATATTTTATGTTTATATTTTGTTTATGGATAATTTAGTATGTAAATGTTAAAAAATTGACTAGTTTGCAAACAATTTCTTAAAAATTTGGTATGCTATTTTTTTTAAGTGACATTTTTAAAGTCTCAATAGATTAATTCTTATTATGAAATAGTGGATATAACAATATTATTAACTATCACTAATTCTTTGCCATAAAAAAAAGAAACATCATTAATTTTTTATGATTTTACTATATATTCATTTGTGTTTTGGAAAAAAAAAAAAATACGATGGTGTGAATATAGAAAAATGTGCATGAAAAGTAAAAGCTCATACTAAATAGAGAGTTACGAGCTCTAACAATTTGGATAATGTTAAATAAATTGTTCCTAAAAATATGTCCGCAGATGGAATAATAGTATGGACTATATACGCTCTTCCCTGAAGGTTAAATTAGTTATGATAATGTGATTGATAGAAATCGAATCCAAAACCTCAACATTTTATTATTTTCGTTTAAAAAAAGATGATCAATTAGTTTACACCCAATAAAAATATTTATTTTTTATGTAACCTAATACAAAAATTTTACATCTAATTTAACGTTTAGTCCAATTAATTTTATAAATAAAAAAGTTTTTTTACTGATCCAGCAAACATAAAAGGGGAAAACAACATTAAGATACCAAACATATGTAAGAACGCAAACTAATCACATGATAAGCTAGTATTATTATTTTAATATCGGTAAATTGGAATCAAAGTTTAAGGTTCGACTCGATGAATATTTCTACAAGTGAAAACGAGAAATTTCAAACTCATATTTGTTAGTGTAAATTTACAATAAATATATTAAAAAATATTACAATTAATAATTAAACAACTTTGAAGACTTGATTAATGATGTTTGATTTCTGCCAAAGTTATGCATGCCTTGTAAACGAGGGAACAGGAGGAGTTAAGAAAACAGAGAAGCATGACATTTTGGGTAAAGAAATGGTAAATAAGGTAAGTAGTTGATATAGATAGATAGGCTACCAATACATCACTTACCAAATTGCAATCTAATCTCCACCTATTTCTAAATAGACACTATTACATGCATCACTGCATGTGTATGGACTTCATTTCTCAACTGTTTTGGTCTAAATAACTGTCATTTTCCTTATTTGGGATTCTTCTTCTTGTTACCTGTCCTTGTCCAACCATATTCCCCTTCTATTTACATTCATGTAAACATAAGATTCTTCTTTGGGATAATTTCATTAAATAAATGATAAGTTTCCATAACTAATAACTAATTGATAATTATTAAATAAAAATATTAAAATTTGAAAAATTGTTATCCATCTACTATATAAATTTAGGGAGCTTTAACCAAATAGCACAAATTTAGGGTAGAAATTAACCAAATAGCATACATTTACAAAAATTAAAAAAATAGCACATAATTTACAAATATTCCTAAAATGCCCAAACGTTCCGTCTTCACAATAACAGATTCATTCGTGATTCTCCTCAAACTCTTTCTTCACAATTCCAACCACCACAAATCCTTCAATTTCTTCCGGCGAAACCTCCATATCTTCAGCTTTTCCATTACCAAAATCCTTCAATTTCTTCGTTCACATTTTGCTTAAAAGCCTAAAACAATACTGCCGAATTTCATCTATCACTTCTTTTCAATTTTCTTATTTTTCTTTAGTAACTTTAACAATGGCAAGGGAAGCTACACTGAAATAAAAACTGGATGAGCTCGTACAATGCAGAAGACAGCAATCTGAAAGAAGGTAACTGTTAATTTTTTACAGTATATAAACCTCCATCGTTTCTTATCATTTCTTAAAAATTTATGTTTTCTTTCATTTCTTATCAATTACAGACCTCCATCAGATGCTACTACAAGTCAAAGAACGAACGCTGTAAATCAAACAGCAGATGAAAACATAGCGCCAGTATATAGGTTATATATACTGGCCTTTAGAGGTGTGATTTGTGTTGTGTGAATAAATGTGTTTGTGAATAATGTTTCAACTAGTTTTTGAATGCTGAATGTGTTTGAAATATATGGAGTATGTTGCTGTATTTGCAAGGTATATATGCTTTATATATACTGTCATATATGAATGAGTATATATGACAGTATATATAGGCTATGTATATTGGCCTTTAGAGGAGAGATTTGTGTTGTGAATAAATGTGTTTGTGAATAATGTTTCAACTAGTTTTTGAATGCTGAATGTGTTTGAAATATATGGAGTATGTTGCTGTATTTGCAGGGTATATACAGGCTATATATACTGTCATATATGAATGAGTATATATGACAGTATATATAGACTATATATACTGGCCTTTAGAGGAGTGATTTGTGTTGTGTGAACAAATGTGTTTGTGAATAAGGTTTCAACTAGTTTTTGAATGCTGAATGTGTTTGAAATATATGGA
>CANUEY010082413.1:0-22209 GCA_948099555.1 Croton setiger
GGGACCAAAATGTAATTATCCAAAATATCAAATTCTGCCCAGAAGGGCTATTTTGCACAGTTCCAGAAACTACAGGGGTCAAATTGCAATTTTTATAATTTAAATCTGCTGGACTAAATTGAAAACAATGTAAAATTCATGCTGTTGGACTAAATTGCATAAACATTTAAAGTTCAGGAGTTCAAAATAGAAATAATCAAATCTAGACACCAGAAATGTAATTATACCAAAATTCAGGCACTGCGCGCGTAATTTTCCACGCCTGCGCAGACTCCCCCGCAGCCGCGCGCGTCCGAATCAAAACGCACGCAGGGCGTGTCGTTTTGACCTGCGTGCCAGCCCGCCTGCCTTCCTGCCGAGAAAAGCTGACTCTCCAACCAACTTCCCGACCACCGTACGTCCTCCTCCGGTGGCTTTCCGACCAACTAAGACCACCTTTCTCTTCCTCTACACACCCTCTAAATAACCATCAGAGCCAAATTCCCAGAAACCCTCTGGATCAAAAGATACAAGTCCTCAAAGTTGGCTCCTCAACACTGCCTACCCAGAATCCAGAATCTGCCTATCTCTCAACCCAACTTCCAGCAACTATTCCGGCCACCTCTGGTGGTTTTCTGGCAAACTAAAAACACAGATCTCTAGACAAACATACCCTCTACAAACCCATATAGCCAAAATTCATATAGGCTTCACCAATTGGAAGTTATACTCCTCCAAAGTTGGTACCTCAAAACTGCTTCTATACTTAGAATTTCTACCCAGATTTTTTCTTTCACTCACCCCTTCGTTTCCAGCCAACTTCTTTTCACTCTAACACATTTAAACACTTCCTAAACTACCTAAAAACATGTAAGAACAATAGGCTTGAAGATTTCCCAAAGATTTTCCCACTTTTCTCTTTCTTTTTCTTCCTTTCTTTTCTTTTTTCTCTCTTTCTTCTTCCTTTCACTTTGCCTACGTTTTTCTCTTCTTTTTCCCACTGAACCAGGCCTAATCCCTGCCTCTCTAGCTCATCTAACACCTGCCTAAAGTGCCCAGAAGCTACTTATAACCTTAGCCAATCAAAAACTAATCAAACTTGGCCTTAAACCTTACTTACACTTAAGGTTTTCTCCTTTCACCTACTTCAATCTTCCAACCTCACAAACCAGACTCTAAAAATATTCCAGCACCCAAATTCAAAAAATTTTAGTGTGAAAATAATACGTAGAACACGTGTCTGAAGTTTCGTAAAAATCAGAATCCGAAAAGGGGTCGCGGTTCGCTCGGTGCCCTAAACCGAGTCCGAAGCTCGACGATTTTTGCGGAACTAAAACCGTACGACGTCGTCGCACATTTAGGGTTCTAAAACTCTTTAAAACATGTTAATAAACATATATCGAAATATCAAAGTCATTTGGTTCATATTTTACGTGATTTCGGCATTTTCTAATCGCGCGGGTTCGAAAACCCTAATTAGCTCCGTTTGTGTCTTTCGACGGCAAACGAGCCTAAAACATAACTTATTTTTCTTATCCAAATCATATATTTTATCATATTCAAATCATATATTCCATGTTTAACTTAATTATCAATGCATATCATGATGCATTTTAAATGAAAATGCACAAAATGCATGAAATGACGCCAGAACAACGTAGGGTTTAGGGTTGGAATGTCACATAGCATAGCTTGAAATTCTCATTCAAATCATATATCATCATATTCAAAACATATCCAAATCATTCAATTAATTTTCATGTTATATATCATATCAAACTATAATGCATTTTAATCAAAAATGCACAAAATGCATGTAATGACGTCAAAATGACACAAGAGTTAGGTCAGGGGTGTCACATCAATGCATATCATCATTATAGGCATAATGCACTATTACGATTTAATTGCACAAGCATCGACTTAGTAAATAAAAGTTAGCAAGGAAAATAAAGGAGTATTTATCTACTAAGGAAATTATGAAGAAACAAATCATAAAGAATTAAAGAATATTAAAGAAAGTTTTTTGGAAAAATTTTGTATTATTTCTTTTTGTATATTTTACATCTATTTATACGTATACTGTTAGTATAATTATTATATACAAAGTAGACTCCTAATTTAATGTGTACAAAGTATCCTACTTGTAATTGGACGATAACTCTAATTAATATTAAATTATTATTTTCCAGATTTCCTTCACTCCCCCTCAAGCTAAACTGCGGGGTCACATTCGTTTAGCTTGCCCCAGACTTCTTCAAACGATGTTCCATTAACTGCCTTTGTGAAAACATCTGCAAGTTGATCTTCTGAGCGAATGAATAGAAGAGTGACTACACCTTCTTCTAACTTTTTCTTTGATGAAATGTCTATCTATCTCAACATGCTTAATCCGATCATGTTGGATGGGATTCTTTGATATCTGGATAGTAGCTACAGGGAATCCAATTTCAGCTAAAAGCTTTCGTATCATGTGAATACTCGAATTTTGAGGCCCGAAAATCGAGTTTCCTAGACTGCAAACAGTCAAGCCAGACCGGAGATCGCTTGCAAATTACGCCGAGACTATGTCATCATGGTACTAGAAACTTTTGAAAAATTGCGAGGACCACAGAAATTGCCTCAAAAAAGTTATTGGAGTCCTGGAAGGCCCCGAAAAGTCTCTGGAACGAAAAATTGGCGAAAAGCAGCATCAAGGGGCCCCTGGCCACCCTCTAGGGCGCTCCTGGCAGCCCTTTGGCCAACTGTAGCCCGTTTTTCATTATAAATAAACCAATTGAGGTCCTTTTCACTGACACCTTAAGCTATGTATACAGCCGCTCTCTTCTCCCTTTTCGCTCCTTGCGATTCTTTACTGCTTTCTGCATTTTGCATTGCATTGTTGTGTTTCTTTGCTCATTCACGACTTAATTAAAATATTAAAGTCCAAATCAAGCTGAAGCTACGAAGCGGGCGACAACTACCACAGGTACGATCCTAACACTAGTCTTTCCAATTCGAGCATACATAGCATCTTGCATCACATAACCACTTTTTGGCACACAAGTTGTAATAACCTATACCTATATGCTTCATTTAAACCAGTACTATATATTTTTTTTATAACATATAACATGTTACGTAATAACTACTATGACTTTTAGACCCAATTATTACAAGTCTCAATCATAACTTACCGCTTATGAATCTATATGCAACAATCACCACTACTATGCTATAAGTTTACATTGTATACAAGCTAAACCAAACACATTAACATAATTTACATATTAAAAACTCTATATGCGATGCAATGACAACTACAATGCATATGACATGCCATATACTATCCACTATAACTTTTAAACCAATTATCACATGCCTTATTAATAATTTACTTAAACGAATGATGCAAATGCTAGGGAGAGAGAGATCCTAGGCTTCAGCTGACCGACCCCAGTAGAAAGGAGGTTGAACTGACTCCATCAGTTGCCAAACAAAAACCTAACATCATAAAATTGCAATTTAATGAGTTGCATACTCAGCGAGTATAAACTAAAACAATATAAAAGAAGATAATAAATCAAAATTTAAAATCATACACCAAACTTTTTGATGGTTGACTTATTTCATAGGATTCCGTTTACCTCGCGAGCTGTAACTGACTTAACCAATAATTCCAAATAAATCCATAACAATAGATACATATAACAATATACAAATATCTATGTCATATGATTCTATTACCTCTGTAAGTCGTAACTAACGTAACCAATAATATCAAACAATTTCATACAACAAATACAAATAACTGGCCAGTAGCAAATTCTGTATATATGACTGGATATTCATCAGTCTCAAATGAATCAATTTCATATGACACTCAAAACCTCATAAATCACATTCTCATAATAACAGTCGAAACATAGGGTTATGCAAATGCATATGACATGTAATTCCATTTAGTTTCATTATGATCCATCGATCTAAGTACTGCGCCTGGGAAATTTCACGAGCATGTGACAATAACTGGCTAGTAACACTAAACTTGAATGTTTTATAGGTCATCAAAAACACTAGACCTAAATGATTCATAGGTCATTTCATATTCATATATTAACCAGTAGGTCCATCTGTAGCAATAAATTGACCCAAAGTCCATCTGTCAATTCATATAGGAACCCATAGGTTTCTTTCGTGAAATTTGTAAATACTAGTCAAGATGGTCACAACGGCCTAAATTAAGTCCTGTAAGAATGCACTTGCATGACATATAAACATTTATTACAACATTTCATATAATCCAATGATCGGGTTTCAGTACTGGTCCAAACAGTATATATAAATCAAATAATAAATCTCAATAAGTCAATTGGTCGGATTTCAGTACCTACTCAATGACTAATTCACATATTCAATATCCAATGAATCTAAACGACCGGACTTAAGTACCGGTCCAAACAGTTCAATTATCATATATTCAAAGTAAATAAGTCAATTGATCGGCTTCAGTACTGATCCACGTAGTTCAATTATCATATATAATAAATATCACATAAATCAAGTGACCAGGTTTCAGTACTGGTCAATAGTTCAATTTTAATAAAAATCATCATTTCATAAATATCTCAATTCACAAACAAAATTAGTAAGTTTACACTTACCTTACAGCTGCAAACTAAGTCGGGTCTTGGGTTGTTTACCCTGTCCCCCTCCTACACTTTATGCTCCTATATTATAACACAACAAATATTTAATTTATTATACAAACAAATTCACATATGACATGATGCATGATTAAACATTTATTCTTTTAAATTAATTTGATTCCATTCCAAAATAATCGTATTTCACTTGAATTTCAACTTATAACATGTCTTATATATTAAAACACTTAACGATAATATTTATCTCCAATTTCTAACTCAATTTATCATTTATTAATAATATTTAACAATGACTATAACAATTTAACTCAATTTATTAGCCAATTATTTTAAGCTATAAAAATATATTCAATTTAAAGCAAAAGGACTCAATTGAACAGTTTTCAAAGTTTTCAGGGGCTCAATTGAAATCTGACAGCAAGTTCAGGGGTCAAAATATAGTTTCCAGAAATAGCCTCAATGATTGACGTTAAGAAGGGAAGGTTAATTCAGCCATTGACAGTTCAACTCCAGAAATAGCCAGCCTTTATAATGCACATGGTAGATGACAAGCTATAGTACTGGGATATTCAGAATTATCAAAAAAAATGAGGCTTATCTAGAAGGATCTTCTAAGTCCTATTAAAGGACATTAAGACAGTTGGCTACTTACTACATCCTCGATGGGAATATATTCTACAGAAGAACCTGGAATGGAATGCATCTAAGATGTGTGGATGAGGCAGAAGCCGATTCAATCATGAAATCTATGCATGGCGGAGAATCCAGTGCATACATGCATGGAAAGGCACTGGCTCGAAAAATTATGAATCTGGGTTACTACTGGCTGACCATGAAGATGGACTATGTGAAAAACATGCAAAAGTGTCATAAATGTCAGATCTTTGCCAAGTTACAAAGGCAGCTGCCTATTACTTTGAATCCCATCACTTCACCATGGCCCTTCGCTATATAAGGAATTGATGTAATTGGAAAAATACATCCTAAGGCTTCAAATGGTCATCGGTTCATTTTAATAGCCTTGGATTATTTTATAAAGTGGATTGAAGCAGTCTCTTATTCAGTTTTGAATGCCAAAAAGGTAGTACAGTTCGTCCGCACCAACATCCTTTGTCGGTATGACACACCTTTTGAGATCATCAAAGACAACGGGTCTGATTTCTAGAAAAAATTTGCAGACTTATTGAAGGATAAGAAGATCTAGCATCATAAGTCTTCTCCCTACAGACCACAAACAAATGACACTGTAGAGGTGGCAAATAAGTCCATAAAAGTCAATCTGCAAAAAATGGTTCAAAATCACAAGGGTGGGCATGAGTAGCTACCCTATGCCTTGTGGGGTTACAATCCGGACTTCTACTAGGGAAATACTGTATTCCTTGGTGTATGCGATGGAAGCAGTGCTCCCTATTGAACTAAAAGTTCATTCAGCAAAAGTTATCGAAGAAAACCAGATCAATTAGGTTGATTGGATAAATAACTATCATCATCATCTTGTGGGGCTAGATGAAAGAAGATTAGAAGCTTTGCATCAGATCTAGGGATACCAAAGGCGGATGGCTAGGCACTTTAACAAGAAGGACAAAGATCGAAGTTGGAAGAAGGCTATCTAGTTTTAGAAGAAATCAAAACACCAGTCACAAATCCTTGTGGGAAGCTCTGCCCTCATTGGGCCGGACCCTACATTTTGAAGAAAATACTTTCTGGAAGAGCCGTTATCTTAGCATATTTGGATGGTTTGGAATTTGTAAATCCATGCAATTTAGATCAGTTAAAAAGATATTATGTGTGAGTATTCAGTGTAAATCACATGCATTTTGTAAATAAGAACTATGTGAACCTGATTCTCCCTTAAAGGAAAAAGAAAAGAAAAAAAAGTATTATGGAGATATGTACGCAACCTTATGGGTTCGGTTCAGAATCAATAAAATTCACATTTTGTTTCACTCTCTTTGCCAATTAAAAGAAAAAAAAAAGAAAAAAAAGAAAAATAAACATTGAGCAGCTCACTATGTTGAAAACCCGAAAGGGCGACTTATGCCAAAGTTAGAGCTAAAAATAAAAATAATAAAAGCAGAATTGTGCTTGGAAATTCATAAAAAAATTTTGGGTCATGTCATGAAACAACCACTTAAATAGCCTAATTAAGTCTCCCACTCATTGTGAGGGACAATGTCGTCCGTGTCTTCCTTAGAACTTGGGCCTTCCTTCGACTCCGTCACCTTAGGAGTTAACATAATCTCTTCATTTGTCACTTCACCATTATGTACTAAACATTGAGTCCACTCGTCTAGTTCGCTCAGTGGAACATTCCTTCTCAACTTCTTAATTAGCCATACATAAGAAATATAAACCCGATTCAATACTTGAAAAGAAGTTCAAATACTCAGGAAATGTCAAGCACAAACATAGAAAGTAACAAGTTCAGAATTCAGAGAGTCTTAATGGTACAAGAAAAATTAATAAATACAAGTCGGAAAATGTTTGTAGTATAAGGAAAAAGGTACGAAAGAAAGATCAATGGCGGGATCTCCTCATAGGTTCCCCCACAAAAGCGAACTTGGTCAAAGCTCCAAATAACTCTTCCTGAAGCCCTCCCATTGTCTCCATTACATCGGTCAATAGGCCAGTAGGGATTTATGAAGCAAGCAATCAGTTTTCAACTCTGTTACAATCATTTTGTAAAAATAGTTTAAACATTTACCTCAGTGATGTCAGCAGCAGAAATGTTTCAGCAGTCCTTGTTGCTTATGGGAACCTCCTGAAACTTAGTACTTAATGTGGTGAAATACGGGACCATGCTAGGCAGAAGAAGCCTCTCGAGGTCAGGATGAACCGATGGGCCGGAAAGGTGTAATTCTCTTAATATTATTAAATTTGGGCGCAATGGGTTCCATCAGATGCCATCTGCAATAGTCCTCATAATCTCCAGTATGCGTGAAAAGCCTCTCAAACAATATGCCCTTACGATGAAGGTTGGAAAAAACCATGTCCTCACCTGCTCGCATGTCCTCAAGAGCAGGCATGGGAATAGCTCGAAGCCTCCAACTTGTAAGCATACCATCTCTCTCAGATAACAACTTCTCAGAATTGGATGAGCTAAAACAAATCGACGTTTGGATAAATCCACCAACCTTTGAAAGTGAGGGTTCATTTGAATCAAGCTCATCACCTGGACGGGTATTGTGTCGAAATTAACCTATAAACAAAAAGTTAGTACATTAATGAATCCTTTTCTTTGATGTACTCATGCTATAAGTAAAAGTTACTTGGTCAGAGTTACACGTGTCAAAGTGTGTCCTCAACTCCTTTAATGGGCATCTGATCCGTGTACTGCGAAGGTTCATCCTGTACCATCTCCATGCCGATGGGTTCAAACTGAAATCTGCCTCAATATGCTTTGATTGGGTATAGGGAAAATACTCATATGCGTAAGTTTACAAAAGGAGAGAAATACAAATCATAAAATGATAAAATATCAAAGAGAGAGTGTTCTTTACATTACCTCCCAGAAATAATAACTGCCACTTATTGCACATCGGTGCCAACTAAGTTGTGCCATATCTTCATACATTCGACCCAAGATGGCTTCGGCCCCATCATACTCTTGAAGCTGGGTCAACTCCTCCAAGCTCCTTATAATCGAGGGGTTGAATCGTTCCTTCCTGTTTGACCAGAAAGTTGTAGAAAATATTAAAAGGAGAGTAAATCTGGCTACCTAAGAAGCCATCGAAGTACCCTCACAGTATCCAGCATACACCTGGTTAGCCTGTGTAGCCAACCAATTCCTGGACACACTCAAGACTGGAGCAGATGAATAGGCCGCAATTGACCAGGGCATCTCTATGCCAATCAACTCGATCATTCGAGTAGGAGAAACTTCAGACCTCCAATCATCATATAGGTCGATTTTGCAGGGGCCGAATGGAATCCCGGTAATCACCGAAAAATCGATAAGGGTCATTGTCATCTCCCTCAAGGAAGGTGGAATGTATCAGTATAATCCCACCATCGTTTAGCCAAGGCACACAGCAAATCCTGTGGGTAGCCTTACCAACTTCTACGAGCCTCAGATAATGTAGGCCCAATGGACTGATTATGGCTCCTACCAAGTCGTTAGGCCCGAGGATATCCATTGGAATAACACCCATAGTAGCCTTAGCCATAGCAATTTTAATAATGAAATCCTAAAATAGCAAGTCAGGTTACAAGTAAAAAAAAATACCTTACCCGGGCATATTCACTAGTTGCCAAGACATGGGTATCCGGCTCTAGCATAAGATCATCAGTGGAATCATTGTCAAAAGACAGTTTGAAAGGAAAAGAAGTTTTTAGAGAGAGAAAGGGAAATTTAGAGAGAGAAAGAGAAATTTGGATTTGGAAAGAATGCGTGAAAATGAAAGCTACCCCTCTATTTATAAGGAAAATCCAGAAACGCGGCTCTTCCCGGCGCGCCCGGACCCCGTCCTCAAAATTCACTATGAAGGAGACCACTTGGTGATGTTTCGAATTTGGGTTTTTACCAAAAGTGGTGACAAAACGGTTCTAAATTGCATTGCCAAAACTAATCGTTCTTAAAAATGATTTTAGAGTCGCCACTCGATTTCGGAACACCAATTTTAATTTTAAGAAAAATGATTCCGTTTAATTTTGAAAATGTGACACCCCAGACCTAAACCCTACGTCATTTCGACGTCACTGCATGCATTTTGTGCATTTTTAATTAAAATGCATTATAGATTGATGTGAAATATGACATGAAAATGAACTATATGATTTGCAAATGTTAATATATGAATTAGAGATGTTAAACAAAATATGTTTTAAGTTCGTTTATCGTTGAAAGACATAAACAGAGCCAATTAGGGTTTTTAGCTCGCGCGACCGAAAAATGTCGGAAACGCACAATATTTTAAAGTAAATGATTTTGAGATGATTTTATATGTTTATGAAAGTGATTTAAAGATTTTTGGGACCATGATTTTACGACAACGTCATACGGTTTCGGTTTCGTGAAAATTGTAGAGGTTTCGGACTCGGTTTAGGGCACCGATCGAACCGCGGAAAATTTTTGGATTCCGATTTTTACATTATACTATTTATTTTAACACCAAAAAAGAATTTTAAGTTGGTTCTAGACTCAAAATGTGGCTGGAATTAGAGAAATCTAAAGAAAGAGAATGTGAAAATGCATGGTGCTTAAGAGTTAAGATAAATTAAAAGGGAAAATTGGTGAGTAAGTTAATTAGAACCAGCTGCTGTCCTTGGCATGTTGCTGGAGTGTTAGCTGGAAAAAATGAAGAGGTGCAAGAGGTGAGAGGTTGCTGGTGTAGAGGAAAAGGAAAGAGAAACGTGAAAGAGGGAAAGAAGGAGAGAAAGAAAAGAAAAGAAAAGAAAGAAAGAAAGAAAGAAAGAAAGAAAGAAGAGAATTTAGTGCAATTCCATCCAATACATTTATTGTGCTTCTGGGATGTTAATAAGTGATTAGAGGTGATAGATAATGAAGAGGGGGGATGGAATTGAAAGGAGAAGGAAAAACGAAAATCTAGGTATAATTTCTGGGTTTTGAACAGTTTCGGGATAACTACTTTGTGAGCTTGTATCTTTAAATTTAGAGTGCATAGGAGAGTTTGGCTCGATGGAATGATAGAGGGCATCTAGGAGAAGAGTTTGGTAGTCTTAGATCACCGGAAGGCCGCCGGAGGTGGTCGTAACGATCGCCTAAAGTTGGGAAAAAATAAGGCAGATTCTGAAATTGGGTGAAAAATAGTGTGAGGAGCCAACTTTGAGCAATTATATATCTAGAGGGCTTCTGGGAATTTGGCTCTGATGGTTAGCTAGAGGGTGTGTAGAGGAAGAGAATGGTGGTCATAGCTCGCCGGAAAAGCCACCGGAGGTGGACATACGGTCGCTTGGAAGTTGGCTTGGGAGCTAGGGTTTTCGGCTGGAAAATGGGAGGAAGGTAGAAGGAGATCAAAACGACAGAGGCTAGCGTCGTTTTGATCCCAAAGGCGCGCCCCAAAATGGCAGAAGGTAGCCGCGTTTAGGGAGAGAAGGCAGCGGCCAAAACGTGCTGTAAGCCTGCGTTTTGGGCCATTTACGCGCCTAGCACCTGATTTTTAATAAAATCCTGTTTTGGCCCCTGAACTTTATTTCCGTTTACATTTTACCCTTTTGGGAAATTTTGCAAATATTTTTATTTACAGATTGGCCACTGAACTTTTAAATGTTTATATTTTTGACCCAAAGACTTTTATAAATTATATTTTGACCCTTCCAGCCTAATTTCGACGTCCTGAATCTGTTTTTGACGTCAGAAATTAATTTTAAGGCTGTTTTAAGCCTGAAAATTAGAGATTAAATGTTTTATTAGAGATTTTTATTTATGGATTAATTTTAAAGTATTAAAGAGTTTATTTAAAGTTTATAAATGGTTTTAATAATTATAATTATGATTAATTATAATTATTATATGATAAATAGTGATTGTTAATTATTTTTAATATTATATTAAATGATTTTAAAGTAGAGATTTTTAGAGATTGAGTTTTAAATCATAGAAAATTATACGGATTGAATTTAAAACTCAATTAAATCAGAGAATTAAATATTTAATCATGCACCATAGCACATATAGATGATTTATTTGATTAATTGAATATATAATTGCTATGCTATGCTATGCATTATAGGAGCATCGAGTCCTCGAGCGGGGTGGGGTAAATTACCCGAGACCCAACCGAGCTCACAGCAGTACGGTAAGTGTTAAATCCACTTACTTACATGTATAGAGATGTATTTGTGAAATTGTTAAATTTGTTATATATGAATTGTTTGGACCGGTAATGAAGCCCGGTCAACTGTGATATATGAAAAGTGAAATGTTATAGTTATATTGAACTGTTTGGACTGATAATGAAGCCCGGTCAACTAGAGATATATGTTATATGAATTTCATTGTTTGTGGTTCTTGAGTCGGTACTGAAATCCCACCAGTTGAGTTATTTGATCTGATATTAAATATCTATATATTGCTATAACCGGTACTGAAGCCCGGCTACATGTTTATATGAGAGATATTGCTATGAAATGTATATTGCATAAATGCATTTCCAAAGGACTTAATTACAGGCGTTGTGATTATCGTAGCTAGTGTTTGCAAATTTCACCAAAGGAAGCCTACGGGTTTCTACAGAGAGGCCTGCGGGTCTATATGATATAGAAAGACTTACGGGTCCTATATGCTACAAAGTGATCTTCGGATCTTACAGAGAGAGGTTGATCTTCGGATCCCTATGACCGACGGTATTCCGGATCTTACATGTTTACTGGATCCAGTTAGAGAACCTTTTGAGGTGAAATTCTCGGGGCAACACTTGGTCGATAAATCACAACTAAAGAATAGAGAGACATGTCATATTGCATAGTATGCTACAAAGATGATCATTTATTATGAATATGATCTGGAATCATGTTATTTTGCTGAGAGATGATAACTGAATTACATGTTTGGTTTATATGCTATGTTTACACTTGTATATGATCATGTGTTGACTAATATGGATATGCAAAGTAACACAGATTATAGTATCTGTGACTATTTGGATAAGAGGAGTCCTAAGAGATAAGTTCCTATGACGGGTTCTGTTTAATATTTTGCAATTATGAATTATTGCTTTGTTTATATGGCATAGTTTGCACTTACTGAGTTTGCAACTCATTAAATTGCTTTTACATGATTCCAGGTTTTCTTGGGACAACTGACAGCGTTAGTTCCGTCATCATCTCTCTGGGTCGGTCGGCCGAAGCTTAAGATCTCTCTCTCTCTCTCTCTCTCTCGCATTTCATTAATAGAATCATCTTATCATGTAGATTTTTTGTTATATGGTTTGTAATCTATTAATGCCCATTATCAAAAGAATATATGATATAGTAAATAAGGTATGACATGTCATGTGCATGGTGGACATCATTGCAT
The DNA here is from genome assembly GCA_948099555.1 of Croton setiger. NCBI lineage: Eukaryota > Viridiplantae > Streptophyta > Magnoliopsida > Malpighiales > Euphorbiaceae > Croton > Croton setiger. Next base: position 12,604 of record CANUEY010082413.1, read on the forward strand.
TCCATGTAGAGTTATTATATGCTAAAAGTGCTTAAATGTCTGTGTTGCTCATATATTAGATCTCTGTGGAGACTTATAGTACAGACATTCTTTTGTGACATATTAAGAATTTTTTATTATATGTTTTGATATATGTAAAGCATGTTATGTTGGAATATACTTATAGTGCAAAGAAAGACAGGATTAGCCAGAGGTAAATGTAAAAGAGAAGAGATGCCATAAGCTATACATGTATGATATGAATGACATGATTAGGCATGTTGCGAATATGTTAAAGAAGTTAACAGGTTTAAAAATAGAATGCAACATGCTATATATGTTATAAAAAATGGCATGTTTTATGACATAAGAGTTATAAGTTAGGTTGTTACAGAAAATGCACTGGTCGAAAATCAAAATTTTGGGTAAGGGGGTAAGGTAGGACGATTTAAGTTTTACTTAAACCGCTTCCCAGTAAAACCGGCCTATTGGTTTGTTTAATTTCAAAAATTTAAGTTTAATTAAAAAACCGTTGTGTGATTAACTAGCGATGTTCCTAATTGGCGATTGACGGTCATTTACGAAAACACATTCAAACATTGAAAGCGGTAAATTGCGGAAATAAAATGTGACACCCTAAACTTAAGCCCTACATCATTCCGACGTCATTACATGCATTTTGTGCATTTTTAATTAAAATGCATTATCGTTTAATATGAAATATGACATGAACATGAATTATATGATTTGGAAATGGTAATATATGAGATAGAGATGTTAAATAAGCTATGTTTTAAGTTCGTTTACCATCGAAAGACATAAACGGAGCCAATTAAGGTTTTTGGCTTGCGTGACCAAAAAATTTCGGAAACGCACAATTTTTAAAGTAAATGATTTTGATATGTTTTTATATGTTTATGAACATGATTTAAAGATTTGGAACCATAATTTTACGACGACGTTGTACGGTTTTGGTTTCGCGAAAATCGTCGAGCTACGACCACTGTTCTCTTCCGCTACACCCCTTCTATCTAACCATCGGGCCAAAATTCCCAAAAATTCTCTAGATCTTTAGATATAATCTCCCAAAGTTGGCACCTCAACACTGTTTTCCTCAAATTCCAGATTTTGCCAGTTTTTCTCCCAACTTCCGACAGCCCGTCCGGCCCCCTTTAGTGGTTTTCCAGTAAACTAAGACGACAAAAATCTTCCTTTACACACCATTTATCAAACCATCGAAGCCAAATCTCCCTATGAACACTCAGTTGGAAGTTATAAGTTCACAAAGTAGCAACCTCAAAACTGCCTAAAAACTAAATTTCTGAACTAGTTTTCTTCTCTCTCTCTCTCTCTCTCTCTCTCTCTCTTTCGTTTCCAGCTATTCCTCTCACTTTCTAACACTTTTAAACTCTTCTCACAACCCTTAGGAATAATATAAAGGTATTAAAACAGTAGTTCCTCCTCTCTTTCTTCTTTTCTCTTTCTTTCTTTTCTTTTTCTCTCTTTTCTCTCCTTTCTTCTACTTTCCTCTTTCCCTTCGTTTCTCTCTCCTTTCCTCTGATCCAGGCCCCCTTCCTAACCTCTCCAACTCATGCAGCAAGTCCCAGCAAAAGGATCCAGCAGCTGCTTCCACTTTTTACACAAAAATATCTAATTTTCCACTTTTCCTTTTACTTAGCCTTAAAGCTTCCTATTTCCTTCATTCTCATTCCTTCTTCCATCAATTCTAGCCCATTAAATATGCCAGAACTTGTTTTCAAAATAATTATAGTGTCAAAATAATATGTATAACACGTCTCTAAAGTTTCGTAAAAATCGGAATCCGAAAATAATTCGCGGTTCGGTTGGTGCCCTAATCCGACTCCGACACCTCGACGTTTTTCGCGGAACCGAAACCATACGATGTCATCGTAAAATTAGGGTTCTAATAATCTTTAAAAATTTTTAATAAACATATAACAAAAACCTCAAAATCATTTGGTTCACATTTTACGTGTTTCCGATATTTTTCGGTCGCGCGGGCCAAAAACCCTAATTTGCTCCGTTTGTGTCTTTCGACGACAAATGAGCCTATAACATAGCTTATTATTCTTATTATTTTTTTTATCATATTCAAATCATATAATCCATATTTAACTTAATTATCAAATCAAATAATGATGCATTTTAATGAAAATCCACATAATGCATGTAATGACGTCAGAACGAGGTAGGCTAGGGTTTTAGGGTGTCACAACTCTCTCCTCCTTAAGAATTTTGCCCTCAAAATTTCATAACTGTATCTCAAATAACTGTGGGTACTTCTGTCGCATCCGAGCCTCTATTTCCCAAGTGGCTTCACCTTGAGAATGATGCTTCCATAAGACTTTAACCATAGGAATGTCCTTATTCCGGAGCTGTTTAACCCCAAATTCTGGGATTTCCACTGGTTCTTCTGTATATCTCAAATTCTCAGCCACATCAAACGTCTACTCATTAATCACATGACTAGGGTCAGATCTATATCTTCTGAGCATACTCACATGAAAAATGTTATGAATCTGCGTTAAGTCTGATGGTAAGGCTAACTTGTAAGCCAATGGACCAACTCTTTGCTGTAATCTCATATGGACCAATGTATCGAGGTCTTATTTTTCCTTTTTGCCCGAATCTGATAATTCCTTTCCTAGGGGAAACACGAAGGAAAACTCTGTCCCCAACACTGTACTCTATCTCTCTACGATGTTGATCCGAATAGCACTTCTGTCTATCATGTGCAGCCTTTAACTTTGCCTTTACTACGCTGATTTTATCGACTCTTTCCTGAACTAAATCTAGACCCCCTAGTGTTCTCATCCCTCTTCGTTCCAACAAATAGGACTTCTGCACTTCCTGCCATAAAGTGCCTCGTAAGGAGGCATACCAATGCTACTCTGAAACTACTTGTTGTAGGCGAATTCCATCAAACTGATGTAGTTGTCCCAAGAACCTTGGAACTCCAACAAACAAGCCCGCAACATATCCTCGAAAGTCTGTATGGTTCTCTCAGACTGTCTGTTTTTCTGAGGATTAAAGGCAGTACTAAAGTGTAACTTCATGCCCAAAGTTGCCTGTAAACTCTACCAAAACTGAGAAACATACCGTGGATCTCTATCAAATACAATGGATATAAGCACTCCATGTAGTTTGACTACCTCATTTATGTACCTAGTAGCTAGCTGATCTAGTGAAATACCCCACCGGATCAGAATAAAGTGAGCTGACTTCGTAAGCGGATCCACTATTACCCGAATAGCATCGTGCTTTCGCTAGGTTTTAGGCAAAACTGTGACAAAATCTATAGTAATTCTCTCACATTTCCACACAGGTATGGGTAAAGGCTGTAGTTTACCTACTCGAGCCGGGTGTTCAGCCTTAATATGCTAGCAAATCAGACATTTGGCTACAAACTCAGCAACATCTTTCTTTATCCTAGGCCACCAATAATGAGTCTTCATTGACTAATACATCTTTATCACACCCGGATGCACAGTATAAACCGTATTGTGTGCCTCATCCAGAATCTCATTACATAGCCCATCCACATCTGGAACACATAGTCGGTGGTTCAACATCAACACACCACTATCCAAGGTAAAAGAAGTTACTCACGTAGTTTCACTCGGTCAATGACGCTCAACAACTGTGGATCTCTAGACTGACTTAGCTGTATCTTCTCCTTCAATACTGGTCTCACCTTCCATGTTGCTAATAAAATACTCTCGGAGTCCTTATCCAAGCCTATATTCTACTTCTTCAACTCATTCACAAGTGATAAAGAACATACATGTGAATAGGCCGTAGTACTGTCACCCTTTCGGCTAAGGGCATCAACTACAATATTAGCTTTACCCGGATGATACTCGATGGTGCAATCATAATCCTTAAGCAACTCAATCCACCTTCTATGTCTGGAGTTTAATTCTTTCTGTGTCATCAAATACTTCAGACTCTGGTGATCGGTGAATATCTGGAAAGTCTCTCTATATAGGTAATGTCTCTAGATTTTCAAAGCAAAAATCACTACGGGCTAGCTCGAGATCATGAACTGGATATGACTTCTTATGTGTTATCAGCTGTCGTGAAGCATAAGCAATAACATTACCCGCTACATCAAGACACAGCTCAATCCTTAATGAGAAGCATCGCTATAGACCACAAAATCGCCCGTACCTGAAGGAATAGTCAACATTGGTGCTGTAGTTAACTTCTCCTTCAGATGATCAAAACTGGGCTAGTAAGCCTCTGAACAAAACAAAAGGAACATCTTTTCTGAGCAACTTGGTCAAAGGTGCAGCAATCAAGGAGAATCCCTTGATAAACCGGCAAAAGTAACCAGCCACACCAAGGAAACTCCTGATGTCGGTAACACTCCATGGTTGTGACCAATTGTGAACTGCTTGTACCTTTCTGGAATCCACCTCGATCCCATCAGCTGATATAACATACCCTAGAAACATCACGTGATCTAGCCAAAATTCACACTTATTGAACTTGGCATACAGCTGTCTCTCCCAAAGAATCTGCAGAACAGTCCTCAAATGTCTCTCATGCTCCAATGGATCTTTTGAATAGATCAAAATGTAATCGATGAACACTATGACGAACTTGTCAAGGAATGGCTGAAATATCTTGTTCATCAATGCCATGAACACAGCTGGAGCATTCGTCAACCCGAATGGCATTACTAGGAACTCATAATGACCACACTGAGTCCGAAAAGCTGTTTTCGGAATATCCTCTGTAGCTATCCTCAGCTAGTGATAGCCTGATCTCAGATCAATGTTGGAGAAGACCTTAGCACCCTGTAGCTGATCAAACAAGTCATCCACTCTGGCAATGGATACTTGTTCCTAACCGTTACTTGATTGAGCCTGCGGTAGTTGGTGCACAGTGTCATAGTGCCATCTTTCTTCTTAACAAATAACACTGGTGCACTCCAAGGGGATACATTTGGTCTGATGAAACCCCTATCAAGTAACTCCTATAGCGACTTCTTCAGCTCCTGTAGTTCCAGTGGTGCCATTCTGTAAGGAGTAGCAGAAATGGGAACCATACCTGGAACTATCTCAATAGACATCTCCCCCTCTCTATCCAGCGGAAAACTCAGCAAATCCTCTAGAAAGACATCCAGAAACTCTCTAACAACTAGAATGTCTTCCATCTTACTGTTCTGTTCCCGAGTGTCGACGACGTGTGCTAGATATGCCTTAAAGCCCCTCTGAATCAAACTGAAGGCTGTCATTGTAGAAATCAAACAACCCGGCACTGCTTGCCTCTCACCGCAGAAAAATACCCGTGATTGCCCTGGTGGCTCTAGAATAACCTCTTTAGCATAGCAATCGACCTTAGCTCGATGTTGTGCCAACCAATCCATACCCAATATAATGTCAAAATCATTGAAGGGTAAAAAAATCAAATTTGCTGGTAACACCTGTTCCCCAATAAAAATCTCACAGTTTGGGTATAAGTGTTTCACTCTCACTATCTCCCCCAAAGGTGTGTGTACTGTAAGGCTATACTCTAAGTGTTTAGGCTCTCTCTATGTTTGGGTTGACATGTGAGATGATATAAATGAATACGAAGATCCAGGTTCTATCAATGCAAAAGCAAAAATATCAGGATTAATAAAAGAAAGTTTACCAGCTATAACCTCTGAAGCAGCTAGAGCCTCGTCTCTCATCAAAGCATAAACCCGAGCCTGAACAGGAGCCTGCGATGTTGTATGCTGAGCACTGCCTCTGCCTATACTAACCCCTGCCTGGGAAGACTGTCATCTGCTTCTGCCAAGGCCTCTGCCAAAACCTGACCCAGCCCCACTAGCACGGGTAATCTGCACCGAAGACTCTGACGGTGCCTAGCCCAACTCTCGTCTATTGGGACATTCGTTAAGAAAATGTCCCTGCTCACCACACATATAACATGCACCGGTGTAACGTCGGCATTTACCCCAGTAGTGTCTGCCAATATACGTGCACTGTGGTATCGGTTGACTCTAGCCTCTGCCTGAACTGCCTTGGTAGGAATAACTACCCCTCTGAAAACCAGCCTGAGATCCACCCTGATAACCTTGTGATCTTCCCCTAAAACCAGATGAAATAAATGCCTTTTGAAATGGACACTTCTGGGAATCACTCGCGTCTTGAGTCTGTACCTTCCTCTCTCTCTTGGGCAATGAAGGTCTCTTTGTCTGTAACCTCTCAATTCAGATAGTAGCAGCTCGTAGATCAGTGAAGTTCTTCAAATCACTAGGTGTGATTCGAGTTTGGATATCATACCTCAACCCTTCCTCAAACCGGCGGCACTTATCTCTCTCTGTCACCACTAGAAAATCAGCATACTATGACAGTTGAGTAAACCTAACCTCGTATTTGCCACAGACATATCCCCTTGAGAGATACTAAGGAACTCCCTCTGCTTCTGGTCCCGGTATACCTCTAGGGTATACTTCTCCTTGAACTCATACAAGAAGTCACCCCAGGTCAGAACTAGCAGTCGAACTTTGGAGTTCGGAACCGTCTTCCACCAACTATAAGCATCACCCTGTAGAAGTGATATATTGTAGTCATACTTCTCCTCTAAAGGTACTGTCCATCATCTCAAAAACCCTATTCATCCGCTCAAGCCATATCTCTGCCTCTGCCGAATCTGTAGTATTGAAGAAATCTGTAAAATCCTCTCTTATACCTTACGTCATAAAATATGCCATTTTTATAACATATTAATCTCTCAAATTAACCTAAGTCAATTTTAATCATTCACTTAACATATAACAGAAGCATAAACCAAATCACATACATAACATATTACCAACCCATATTTACATATACTTAAGCCTGTTTATCCAAAAACTCTATTAACATATCATGTTAATAATATACATATATCGAAACATATAATTATGCTATACAAAACATAGCATAAAAACAAAAAATATATGCAGCAGATACAGATGTCGTGGTGCAAGGGAGAGAGGCCTAGGCTTCAACTGTATCGACTTGAGCATAAACTAGTGAAGTCTCAATGCTTCACTGAAACAGCAGACCAGAAAAAACATTGTGCGATTTGGGTGAGTCGCATACTCAACAAGTGCTAACCAAAACAATAACAGCCAACAAGTAAGGCAGTTAATCATAATATAACAAAACTGCATAATTTCAAGTCATTTCAATCATATATAAGCAAAACAATATCATAAGATGCATGAACATGTCTTTCCTTTTACTTTAGTTGTGATTTATCGACCAAGTGTTGCCCCGGGAATTTCACGGCATATCAATAACCATAGCTTGTAACAACCTAACTTATAACCTTTAAGTTATAAAACATGCCATTTTCTTTAACATACTTATCGTGTCGCAGAAGAACGTTTATACTATAAGTTTCCACAAAAATCCAGCAAATGAGCAACACGAACACATAGGCATTATTAACATAATAAAACTCTACATATAATGCAATGACGTCCACCATGCATATGACATGCCATACCTTATTTACTATATCATTAATTCGTTTAATCATAGGAATTATTAATAAATTACAAAACATATGACAAATATCTAGATGATAAGATGATTTTAAAGATGAAATGCGAGAGAGAGATCCTAAACTTCAGCTGACCGACCCTGAGGAATGATGATGGAATTGACGCTGTCAGTTGCCCAAAGAAAACCTGGAATCATGTAAAAGCAATTTAATGAGTTGTGTACTCAGTAAGTGCAAACTATACAATATAAACAAATCAATAATTTATAATTTCAAAATATTAAACAGAATCTGTCGTAGGAAAACTTATTTCATAGAATTCCTCTTATCCAAAGTCACTGATACTATAATCTGTTTTACCTTACATTTCCAAATATTAGTCAAAACATGATCACATACAAGTGTAAACCACATCATATAAACCAAACACGTAATTCGGTTTGTCATAACTTAGCAAAATATCACAATTCTAGAATATAGTTTAGGTTAATATAACTTATCAAAATAACATGATTCTAAATCATATTCTTCATCTCATAGCATAGCAATATCATAAGATGCATAATGACATGTCTTTCCTTTTTCTTTAGTTGTGATTTATCGACCAAGTGTTGCCCCGGGAATTTCACGGTATATCAGTAACCATAACTGGCCAGCAAACTTGTAAGACCGGAATATCATCGGTCAAAAGGGATCTGATGATTAACCTTTATTATGCAGTATTCACCAGATCATTCTGCATCATATAGGACCCATAGGTCTCTTTATAACATCTAGGACTTATAGGTCTTTCTATATCAAATAGGACCCATAGGTCTTTCCGTCAAATCATATAGAAAACGTAGGTTTCTCTCGTGAAATCTACAAACACTAGCTATGATAATCACAACGGTCATATTTAAGTCCTGTAGAAATGCATTTACAAAATATACATTTCATATCGTTACACTTCATGTAATCATATAACCGGGTTATATATTTCTATAATCAAATCAAATAACTTAACTGGTCGGATATCAGTACCGACTCAGGAACCACAAACATCGCAACTCATATATCAGATATTTCCAATTGATCGGGCTTCAGTACCGGCCCAAACAGTTCAACATAAACATAAAACAGCAGTTTGACATATCAGAGATGACCGGACTTTAGTACCTATCCAAACAGTTTAATATAGCATACTTGACAATTTCATAAAGTTCAAATCAAACATATAAGTAAGTGGGTTTAACACTTACCTCACTGCTACGGACTCGGGTGGCCCTCGGGTTGCTTACCCCGCGCCGCTCGAGAACTCAATGCTTCTATAATGCATAACATAGCAATGATGTTTAAATAACCAAATCAGAAATCCATATATGCTATGATGCATGATTTCATAATTAATCTCTGAAATATTTGAGTTTAAAATTAATTCGAATATTTTCTGTGAATTTAAACTCGATCTGTAAATTTTTCCTATTTAAAATCATTTTTTAACATATATTAAAAATAATTAACAAACTTAATTTATGATATAATAATTATAATTAATAACAATTATAATTATTATAACCAATACTATAATTAAATAAACCAAATAAATAATTAAAACCAAATTCATAATTAAAATCTTTAACCAAATATTTAAATCTTAATTTTCAACCTCAAAACAATCTCAAAATAAATTTTTGACTTTAAAAACGGATTCAGGACGTCGAAATTAGGTTTATAGGGCCGAAACATAATTTATAAAAGTTTCAGGGTAAAAAATATAAGCAAAATTAAACTTCAGGGGATAAAATGCAATTTTACCAAAATTTAGGTGCTGGGCGCGTTATTTTCACCAAAACTCACCTGATGACGATCCGAGCGACGACTTTTCCGATTTAAATCAAACCGAGAAAAAACTTTGGATTTTTTTTTTTTTTGAAAAAACAAGTGATAAATCAATTTTTGGTTGGTTGCCGAGCTAGTCGGTCTTAAAAATAGAGTCGTCACCCGTCGGGAAACCGGTTTTTGAAAACCAAATTAATTTAAGAAAAATGACTCCATTTTAAAATTGGATAAGACATTGGTTGAACCAAAAGACTGGGTAAGAGGGTTGGGTACGTTAACCGAAATTACATTTCGATTAAC
>CANUEY010082534.1:0-77828 GCA_948099555.1 Croton setiger
TAATATCTTATTCTTCTATTTTTTAAAATATACTATCCAGTCATTTAGTTTTGAAAATATTATATTTTCAAAGTATTTCATAAAAAAAAGTTTTCTCTAAATAATAAGTACTAAAAAATACTTTTGCTCATCTTTAATTTTGAGCATCAGTCAAAATATAATTTTTCACATTAAACAATTCAAATATGTTTTTAGTAAAATACTAAGCAAGTAAATATAAAAATTTGAAACTCTCACTATGAGCAATTAAAATAAATATTGAATATTTGGTGTAAAAAATTTCATTTTGATCCTATTAGGGTTTTATTTTGAAAATCATCAGTGTAAAATAAGAATGCGAAATTAAAACTATTTATTTTATACCATTATTTGGATTGAATGAATATAAAAGGGATGTAAATTAAATATGCTATCTTTTAATGTATTTTTTTAGATTATCCACTTGGTGTCTCATAGTATGACTGTTTTTAAAATTGTTCAACAGGTTCAGATTAATTTGGATCGTCCCGGATCAATGCACTAAGCAGTAAAGCATTGGTTTTAAGAGTTTACTCCATTTTCAAAACATAAATCGAATCTCTGATCTTTAATTAAGGAACGAATATGTTAAACTATATCTACGCTAACATTTGAGATTGTATTTTTATGTATTTTTGTTCCATCAACTTGTTACTATTTACTTTCCTCTCGGATTGGGAGAAAAAGCCTAAAGTGTAAAATAAGTTTATTTACCTTCCCTTCCTTATTTTGCACTCATCCAAACAAGATATGTCACTAATTTCAAGATATTTTCATCTCTTATTTTACATTCACCCTTAAAAAAAATTATCTTTCAAATACTTAAACTCTTAATAAATATATTTTCAGGTTGTTCTGTTTTTAAAATATACTTAGTTATTTCTTAAAAAAAATATTTTCAAATTATAATAACTAAACCATAAATATGAGTATGTTAATAATCTAAGAAAATGCAATTTATTTAGAGTAATCAAAATGTCTGTTTTCTATTGGCTGCAAAATTAATATGATTGGGTTGAAAATAAAAAACAAGTAAAAAAAAAAAGATGTATTGCATTGCAATTGCATGGTCCCAACAACAGTCAAAAGTGTGTGTCAGGTTTTGATGCTGACTGACTTCTATTTATTCTCTTCAACTCCTCTCTTTCTTTTCCCACAAACCAAACAAAACTTTTCTTTCTTTCAGAGTATGTAATCAAAATCTTTCTGCACTTCCTTTTTCTTTTCTTTACCACTTTTTGCACTTTTAGGCACTAATTAAAATGCTGAACATCAATCTACCTGGTTTTTGCAGGAAAGCGAAAATGGGCTATATTGGGTTAGTTGTAGTGGGTTGGTTTCTCTCCTGTATCTCATCTGCGGCCGCCTATTCCGGTGGTTGGATTAATGCTCATGCTACATTCTATGGGGGCGGTGATGCTGCCGGCACAATGGGTATGTAGAAGTAATTAAATTTATATATATATATTACTATAAGCTTTTGAGTGTGTTGGACAAAATTAGCTATTCGATTCACGTTTTGTAATAAGTATTAAAAAAAATTAGCTTTTAGCTTGTAGTTTTAAAGAGTGGAAGTGTGTTTGTGAGCAGGTGGAGCTTGTGGTTATGGAAATTTGTACAGTCAAGGATATGGAGTTAACACAGCAGCTTTAAGCACTGCATTGTTTGACAATGGACTGAGCTGTGGAGCTTGTTTCCAGCTCAGGTGTGTCAACGATCCACAGTGGTGTTTGGCAGGCTCCATCGTGGTTACGGCCACCAATTTCTGCCCGCCGGGAGGATGGTGTGACCCTCCGAACCATCATTTCGATCTCTCACAACCTATTTTTCAACACATTGCTCAGTATAGAGCAGGCATTGTCCCTGTTGTTTACAGAAGGTAAACCTTATTAGTCACTCGTCCGTCAAAAATAAGCTGTCAAGCTTCTTTTTCTTTTTTCCATAATAAGTGTCTCACTCATGAATTTAATTATTTATGCAGAGTAAGGTGCAGAAGAAGAGGAGGAATAAGGTTCACAGTTAATGGACATTCGTACTTCAATTTAGTACTAATTACAAATGTAGGAGGAGCCGGTGATGTTCATTCTGTATCAATCAAAGGTTCAAGAACAAGATGGCAACCTATGTCAAGAAATTGGGGGCAAAATTGGCAAAGCAACTCTTACCTAAATGGACAAAGTCTTTCTTTTCTAGTTACTGCAAGTGATGGTCGCAGTGTCCTTTCTTACAATGTTGCCCCTGCTAGTTGGTCCTTTGGCCAAACTTACACTGGAAGGCAATTTCGGTACTAATTAGTAATTTTACATCTATATCAAATTTTAAATTAAATTGCAATTATTTCTAGTTATCTATGTTTGGTAAATAATAAATAGACAGTATAGAACAACATATATGTATCTCGTAGTAAAGGGTTAAAAATTTGTTACCAATTGGCCCTCTTTGCTACCTTATTTTTACTTTGTTAGCAGTGAATTTTTTTTTTTCTCCTTACCATTTATTACTCGAAGCAGAGAGTATTTGTAAACTGTTATTAAGTCATGTTTGGTTGATGTTATTAACATCATAGCATTAAACTAATTTATGGAAAAAATTGTTTTTTGGCTTATTCTGAATAAGATCGCTCTACTATACATAAATCTAAAGCTCTTATTTTCTTTTATAATTTTAATGTTTATTTAAGTTGGTTGCTTCCTCTATAATCAATTTATATTATGATATTATGCTTTATGCATAGTTAAATAAAATCTTCTCGAGAAATATATTGTAATTCAAATCATATTTATAATCTAATTAAAAGATGAACGTTCGAATTTCTATATTTCAATACTTTAAAAAAAATTGGAAACATTCAAGAAATCATTTTAAGAACGCACATTTCTAAAAATAAAAATTATAATGTTTATGAATCAAATTAAAATTTATTTTGAATTATAATAAAAAAAATGAAATAAATTAAAATAAATATTGAATGGATACAAGTGGGGCTAAGTGAAGAAATACGAGAAGACATTAACATGTTAGAATTAAATGTAGTATAATGATGAAAGTAGCAGCAGATCCAAAATCATTACAAATTGCAATTACAAGTATGTATCAAATTAAGGGTTTAATTAGTTAAGCAAAAACAATAACACGTTCTTATGTTTGGCTAAGTTAAGACTTTTGATGACGACTGTACTTTTAGCAACAAATATCAAAGCACCGACAACTTATCATTAAATACCACTCTCATTTTTCTCTGCTAAACTTGCAGCAGTAGACAATGCTGTGGGAAAGAAATAATAACAACTCCACCAAATCTCATAAAATTAGCTAACAATATTTGTATGATTTCAAATCCAGTATGTAATAATGCCTAATCATCCGGGTTCTTACTAGTTTTTTAAATTTTACAATAACTGTTTTTCTTTTGTGATGCTTTAAAATATACAATAACAGTTTCTATATTTGTACTATTATTAAATGCTATTTTTTTAATATTATCCATTATAAATAAACAGAATTAGATTTTTTAATATTTTAAAATAAGGGTATTATATAAATGTTAACTTTATTTTATAAGAATAAAAATATTAAAAATTATACCAACTCAAATTTCATTTTTAAATAATGTTATATTTTGTCACATGTTATCTAGAAAAAGATTTTTGATTTATCAAGACTTTTTATAACAAATAAGGTTTTTTTTTATTTATTTTACAAAGATATTCCTAATTTAATTCTAGAAAAGTCAAAATACATAAGTCGGTAAGTGTTAAGGCTTTATCGCTGAACAAGTTGATCCTTTCTTTTAATTGGGTTGTCCAAATTAGAATTTTAAAAAATAAATGTTGCAATTAGTGGCACATGAAAGCTCAAATACGAGAATTTGTTTGACGCGTAATTGAGAAAAGTCTACATAATCTCTTATGTCACGGAGCGTTGTAAGGTTTTGTTGGATTCTATTTCTACGAATACGTTGTCGGCAGGAGAATACCAACCGTTGAATGCAATTACGTGGCATCCCTACATTAATCACGATATATCCGTAATTTATGCCTATGATTTTCACGCTTCGCTTATTCCCATGGAATCGCTGCCCTAAACTACATGGAATGGGACCCTTTGACCAACTTCTTAACTAACCACGCCGTTAATTCCACCTGCGGATACATTTCAGGTTTTCTTTCCTTTTCTGGTCAAAACTTTCTGATTGTTTTTTTTGTCAGTTTTACAAAAAACATCTCAAGGACAGTAAATTTACTTTTGTTTATTTTTATGATAATGATATATGTTTAAAATAAAATTAGTTATTTTATAGTTTAAAATTCTCATGAAAAAAAAAAAAGGAAACTTACCTTTTATTACATAGAAAGCTTTATTAGATAGAAAGTGAATATTTTACAACAAAATGAATATCAGATATGTTTTGTAAAATAGAATAAGTAATTAAAAGAGAGATAAATCCATTATTGTTGATCCGGAAAGATCGAGAACAATTGTTTTACTCTTTTTATTATTATTTTATAACTAATTATCGTATTGTCTATAAGTTTTGAAATTAGAGTAATAAGTACTTTCTCTATTGCTTAATAAATGTTTCAACTTTCACTTTTACAAGTATTAAAAAATGATAATTATTATATTGCAAATATAAAATTTATTTATTTAATGACTAATATATTTATACTTAAATATTTTTTTAATTTTCAAAATCAATTATCTATTAATATTTTAAAAGTATAAAAGAGAAATTACCACTTCAATTTTTTTTATAATTTAGAAACAAGAAACTTATTAATGGAAAAAAATAAGTGAAAGTTGGGGCTTTTTGTTATAATTTTAACACAAATAAATTATATTCTCTAAAAAAAATTGATACCACTAAAATTACTGTTTCTTATAATTATTTTTTAGCTCAATGATAATTTTAAAAAGATAAAGCAAGCAAAAAAAAATTAAAATTTCTAATGTTCTCGTTTTATATCTATGTTTTTAAATAGAGTAAGCATTTCAAATTTCAGTCACACGATCTATTAAATAAAATAAAATTTCACTAACAAAACATGTGTGTGAAAAATAACTTAAACAACATAAGTCAAATTTGATTTTCCAATTTTATGATTTATTAAATTTATATTACAAAATTGTTCACATTTCAATTTTTTGGTCAATTATAATCAGCTAGCCATAGTTAATCACTATAAAGATTAATCAGTGTAAATAATTATAAACTTACTAATATGTATATATGACTTTTTTCCCAAGATTTATATGTATTTACCGTTAAAAATGACTTTTCTATAGAAAGTAGTATTTTATATATTCTATCAGATTTGATTATTATTATTTGAAAGAAGGAATAATTTGAAATGAAAGTTGTTAGAGGATGATGTGAAGGCAAGCTGGAAACAAATGGGAAGTGAAAATGGGGAAGCATAATTGAATGTAGCTAGTTGGACTTGGATTCACATATATAGTAACTGTAAGCTGTAGTGTTTATATCATTAACTGATTTTTATTTTTTAAAACAGTCAATTGGAAAATCAATTCAAATTAATTTTACAAGACATAAAATTGATGAACTGAAAATTTTTGTTGATCCTAGGAAAGGGATTAAGGGAACACCTAATTATAATATAATGCGAGTTGACAAATGGATAATGTGAAAGAGATGAACTTCTTCTTCTTCTGTCTTAACCAACTCCAACTATAGGCATTTGAATTTTGAACTGACAAATGGTTCAAAAATTGATTCAATTTAGTTATGCAAATTTGAAGAGCTAATAAATGCTGGTTAGTTGTTATGCTTTGTACCTTGTACACTACGTAAAGACAGAGGATGAATGTTTAAGTTGGTTGTTATTTGAGTTCAGTGCAGTACACAGAGCAGCAGAAATTATAACGTACAACTGAGACCTTTGCTGCACTTAAACTTTAGTTTTTATTATATTATAAACACGTTGAATATTTAATAAATTTATAAAAACAAACATTTAATATTTTGCAAAAAGATGATTAAGTATAGTTATAGATGTGGTAAAGTTTGTGATTACAAGTGAATGGGTGCTTGGATATGATTCTGGTTCTATTATAGTTGTACCAAAATTCAAACTACAATTCCAAACTCTACTTACTTTGATTCTGACACATGTGAAGTTTAACAATTTTGATTATTGATTTCTATTTCAATATACTTTTTTTTTTTTAAATTATATACTAAATGATAATATTATTTATATTTAATCATAGTAAAGAATTTTTATAGATTTTTTTTAATAACTGAAAGAACTTTTCCCATTCGTGCTATTACAATTAGTTATATGATTCATAATGTGGTTATAATGTACTTTTTAGATTAAATATTTTTGAGGAAAAACTTAAGTATACAATTTCTATGCATGTAGTCTTTTTCTTTTTGGTATTGGTTGTATATTAATTTCAACATTAAATTTTTATGTGAAATTGATTGGACAATTACTCTCTCTCTCTCTATATATATATATGGGGTGGGAAATTGATTGAACAATTTCTAAACATCAAATTTCCTTAGTTGAAGAGAGAAGAAGCTCCTAGTTTGAGAATGCCATTTAACCAATCCCTCAACATATTTAATGTAAAATGGGAAAAAATTAAGTTTACTACAATTATATTTTAAATAAAGGGTAAAAAAAAATAATAATTTCATTATTAGAAATATAACCCTTTTTACTTGGGGTAGGGTTGCGCTCGTTCTCAAGGTCCCGAACAGGTATCGAGAATTTTACCGGAACCGAAATAAAACCAATAAAATTGGAACCATTCAATAATCGTGAATGAAAATTTTAATTTTAGATGGCGGTGCTAATTTTTTAACTTGTCTAAACCGACCCTGTTCCAGATATATACTGAAAACTAATTTGTAAATAATAATAATTATTCATTTATAAATTAAAATATAGTCATAATTTAGAAATTATAATTACTAAATCATGTATCTAATAATACTACATCCTATTTTTATTTTAAAATAATAACACATCCCTATTAGTTAAGGACTATATATATATATAAAGAATTTTATTTTCATTTTCTTTAAATTTCATTTATAAACAATTCCTTCTATCGTGTATCCCCGGCAGCCTCAGATGCTTCAATTGTCGATTCTAGCATTAAGCGAAAGGTTACACCTTACACCTATGGCTATGAGTTCTTTGCAGGCTAACCCTACTCCACTAGTACCAACCAATAGAAACGCCTAGGAATCAACAATACGAAACCTTTGTTCTAAATTTTCCCTTAACTAGATTTTTGGCTGATACAATAAGAACTGCTTACTTATGTCATAATATGAAAAAAAAAGTGAGAAATCCACTTATGAAACAGAGTCCGATCTCCTAAAATATTGAGCAGCGGTATAGCATCAGATTCTAGAGGGAGTAAAGCTTTGTCCTAACAAGCCTATCTAGGAATTCTTTATTTTTCATTTTCATATGAAAGGTATCCCAACAAGGGGAATGTGAACTATCTGATATGATAGCCTTTATTCCGAGTAGTATATATATATTTTTAGCATTTACTGACAAGAAAATCAATAAATATTTTGATTAATTAGGGAAACAAGCTTCATCATATAAAATACTATAAACAAGTTAATTTCTTAGAATTTTTAATTTTAAATTCTAAAATTAATTATTTTAATTCTAAATTTTTATTGAAATTAAAATATCTAATTTAATATATTTTTTTTCTAAAACCAGTATTGGAACCGATAGGTGCCGGTATCAGCGCCAAATTTTTAGGGTGCCAGTGCCAAAATTTTAAAAAACCAAAAATTAAATGCTAATATTGAATCCTATCAAAGAACCAATACCGAAACAAAACTGATTTCCTACCTCGGGGTGGAGAAAGAAAGAAACACTAATTCTGATTATTGGACTCTTTTCATCTATGGGCCTCAGCTCTCAATATGTAGGTCACCTTAAGCCGCATGATGTCATCATACAGGGACCATGAGCGCCAGACCCAAGACTTGGTATGCCTAAGCCCAAATGACCCGACATTTAAAATAAACTCTGATCTCTCGGCTACTGTTTTCAGTTCTACCTCTGCAATTTTCTGGCAATCCTCGTACAATTATTCCAATGCGCCTGTGCTGGGTTGGAGTGATGGATACTACAAAGGAGATGAGGAGACAAGGAAAGGCAAATATGATAAGTTGGTTAATTAGATTTAATCTTTTATCTCTAAGTTCTCTATTGTTTTCTCTTTTATAGTTAGTAGACGGAGTTCTCAAAACTTATAAGTTGTGTAAAACTAATTATAAGCTTTTTTTAGATTATAAGTATTTATTTAAGAATTGCTGAAAACTTAAATTATAAATTATAACAGATTATTAATTTTTTTAAACTAGGTTTTGCATCTTTTAAAAAATTAAATTATAAATCGTTTGAGTTGAATTATGTACATTAATATTTTTATTTTATTTTTATATTAACTCTGTAAAAACATTAAAATTTATTTTTAATTTCATTTTCACAATTTTTTTTATCCATTTCTACTATAATAAATTAATTATAAACTAGTTTATATAAATATTTCAATTAATTATTAACTAATTATAAACTCGTTTTACATGAATACTTAGTGATTATTTTTAATCTAATTATAATCTAAAAATCATTTATCCTCGATAAATTAAAAAATATAAGTAATAAAACCATATTTGATGTGATGGAAATGCTTGAACTTACCGGCCACGATTTCTTAAATAATCAAAAATCAATTTTTTCTCTTTTTCTAAAATTAAAAAATAATCTCTCTAATTCTTACAAATTTTGAAAAGATCAAATCCAAATCTGAAGCAAGAGCACCGTAACATGTTTTTTTTTTTATATTTTTTTAAAGCTTAATCCAAAGTGTTATGAGGATGATGAAGCGAAATTTGAAAATGGGCTCTGAAATTTTTTTTAGTTTCACTAAAATTACGTTGTTTCGATTGTGTGAGTATCCAATAATCTTGATACATGTCTGCGATACATCTAAGGATTAAAAGTAGATATTAAAATTCTTTCTTCCTCACCCATCAAAATCCAACAAATGGAAAAAGAATTAACCATTTTAATATCTTTAAATTCCCTTAAGGAGATGAATAATAATGAAAATTGGTGCAAAATACACAAAAGTGAAGGTTTCAGTTATTGTGCTTCTGAATCGATCGGATTCTTTTGCTAGGCTAGGATTCAAAACGTAGAGGGCAATAGCTGGTTTCTGATCGCTGAGAGAAGATCGCACTGTATAGTGGGTTTGACAACTGGTGGAGGGATTGAATCGTGAGAGGCAGTCTGATTGGCATATGTGGCTCGGCGATTTGTGGTAGGGTTGTGCGATTTGATTTCTAGAAAGCAGTCAAGTTGTCTGCTTTGGTTTGATCCCAATGATGGGAAAGCGATGGTGGCAGCTATAATGGTGGAGGGGTCGAACAACAGCGAAGTCGGTGAGGATTGTAGAGCCTAAATCGACACCTCCAATGTACTTAATTTTTGCCGCCCTTTATTTGAGTTGGAGTTTGAATTTCTCTCTGGCTAATTGATGTACTGGGCATAATCAGAGATGGATTGCTATATTATCAATCATGATTTTGCCGGAAAGATTTGAAGGTAGTGGACCGAGGCTAACGGTGATGAGAGAAATTTGTTTGGGAAAGGAAACGAAGATGAAGTTTGAAACTTTGGGTCAAAATAAGCAGAAAAGAAACATAGTGCGTTCAATCCCCTGGAAATAGTAGAAAAATTAGATGATGAGCATTTCAATTAATGGCTTTAATTTGATGAATAACATGACATCTCGTCTCGTGGGCTTGGCCTGCCATCATGAACATCGTCAGCTCTAATCTGGCATGGTCAAAATTTTTTCAAACAAGAAAGAGGAATTAGGAGGAACAGAACCAAAATTCAAAGGTTTGCTAGGGAATAGCATACCTCCCTATAAAATTTCAGGTGGAAGGTTAGAGATAAAATTAAAAAGAAAAGGGGTTTTTTTTTTTTTTTTCTTTTCTGTTTATCTCATAATCTATTGTTATAAACCTAAAAAATTCAGTTTCCAATTATGTAGCAACAGAAATCATGCTAAATATATGCAAACAATGGATTAAAATTTTTCTATATGTCCCAACAAAATTTAAATAATTTAAGGGCTTGACTAGCAGTTTTAAATTTTACTCATATACCTAGTATAGCCCCTCATCCAACTCCACATTGATAAATTTTCTTTCGGTGTAACAGATCTAACAGCTGCAAGCTATGTTCTCAGACAGCGATGAGGCATCCTGAAGTTCTTGGTTCGTAAGAAGCCTGGTGGAGTGAACAAATCCTGCTGCATCATTCGAATGAACTGCACCAATGTTTTTTGGTTCCACTGAGAAATGGGTTTCAAGCGCCTTTAAGGTTCTCTCAATGAAAATTGATCTCGGCAAATACCTCTTCATTCGACAGACAAACTCATCATGTTTTCTTGCCTGCAGGGTGATGGCAACAGCATAAACTTATAAACCAATTTAAGTAATTATAATGAGATTAGGCAACGTTCGCTGCATTTTATGCTTTGTGTACAAAGAGATGTCTAAAATACAGTTATTGCCCTCGCAAATCCAGGTTTTCTATGTTAGATAGTAACTCCACCTAGCATTGCATTTTTTTTTAACTTTTCTCAGTATCCGTAATTATCCCATTAATGCACCAGAAAATGGAATAGTAGACAAATCACAGTAATGCAGGATTCATAAAATTTCGATTTAAATTTTTTTTCAAAAGGCATCACGCTTTGAAGAATCACAATGGAAGAGGCAACAAAATAACAACTTACAGATCTATACTTGGGAACCCGAGAAGGTAGCTTCAAGTATTCCATGTTCTTAACCTCATAATCCCATAAAAAAGAAGTATGATGCACCCATCGACTTTTGATTATGGACTGAGCATTTCCACCAAACTTACGATCACCAAACACGTAATCTACACAGAGAATGGAAGTCTTAAAAAGCCATCATTTTTTTAGAGAGAAAAAAAGGCATTAAATTTAGATGTGAAGCAGGTTACTTCACTTATGCAGGAACTTTAGATGAGAAGTGCAAATTGCTCTAATGGCCTACTGAGTAATAATAAAGGTAAATTCTGCTTGAAATATCAATGGAAGAGAAAAACATAAAACGTTATCTACATTTATATGATTCAGCAAGAAGCAACATTAAATTCCATAGCACATATATTCCCTGAGTTTTAGATATAACAGTCAGGTAGCTAAACGAAGTTACGCTGTGTGGATTGTCGCACTTCTATACAAATTACACATCTTTGTTTTGTGATTTGTGTTGGGAAATAACATAGAAAAAACTTTTGGATAACAATGAAAATATTCCAAGCCATAGAATAGACAAAAATAAACATCAATCTCTAGATAAGATTATATTGCTGCATTTTTACGAATTGCATATTCTCTTTTTCTATCTCATTCTTTAAAGTATTAAAAGAAGCAGAGATGTATGTTTGCAATTCTCTAAACAAATTTGACTAGTGAGGGTCATTTCCACTAACAAATGCACACGTGTAGGCACCAGAAACATTCTTAAAGTTGAAGTCAATCTTTGTACCATTCTCGCGAAGATGGAAATCGCCAATTTCTCTAAACACTTCATTATACAAAAGCCCACTCCAAGACATAATTGAACGAGGATACGGTTGCACTCCAGGAACATCATCCTTGTTGCATATGAGAGTGACAAAAATAGTGCCACTATCAACGATTACAGTGCCACCCCCAGTAAATCTTTTGATGACAGGAACATGATCTTGCAATACAGGTCCAATTTCAAGAAGTTCAGAAGGCTTCCTATGTAAACATTCACCTCTATCAATACACATAGCTGAAGAAAATAAATGGCCACTGAAACGTGACAAATATATATATGCAAGTATACAGTTTGTTTCTTCTTGAGTATCCAAACGTCAGTTTAAATATATGTAATAAGCCATATATGTTACTTCCACTACCAATACCTATTACTTCTAAGTTTTCAGAATCTGTAATTGCTTCCCCAGAAAATATGATAAAAAAATTTCCATTAATCTAACCAACTGTTGAATTAATTCGTAAGACATCATGTTCCAAAGCATCCTGGTAATTCTAATCGAGTATAGTGCCATAAAGCAAAACTTTTGGCTGTAAACAGAAACTTCAATAAAAGCTTACCCAGATAATCCCATGACTATGGCAGGGGCATTTGTTCCGTCATTTACAATACACCAATTATCCGAAGAAGTACGAAGTAGCCTTTCCTCCAAATGAAGTTGCTCCAAAATGGGCACTCCTTTGAATCTGACGAGATTCATCAATGGCAGCCCTAGTTTTGTTGTCTGACATAGCACAGCCATTGAGCAGGATGATAGAACAAACAATCAACCCCTCTGAGTTAAACTAGCGTAGTTAGTTAAAGGGATGAGAATTAAACGAATTCATGTTTAATTTGGCAAGCCAGAATAAAAAAATTTCAAATATTCAGTGTAAAAAACGTTGTTTTCTAACAAAATATATGGACAAATATATGTTTTATCCAGCAAATAATTTAAAAAATCGGCATGAAAATTTACGTGTTTTCAATTTTACATAACTTTATTCCACTAACTAAAAATGCAAATCATTAAAAGACAATAGAATAAAAGCGAGGAAAACTGCAAATTAATACAGGCATTTACAGTTATCTAACTTAAAAGAAAATCCTCGACATTAACAGTTACTAAACTCAAATCCAGTCAGGTGCAAACATAGCTCATAACCAAAGCACAATACAAAATCTATCTTTGTATTCAAATTGTCACATTTTAGCGTTTTAGGATTTGAATAAACAACTGCAAAAATAATGAAAAGTATCACTATGAAAGTTTGACAGTGAAGAAAGAAGGTTTTCTGCAGCAGATTCAGCAATTGTTTTCTTGTGGATTTGATATTTGTAAATTCATGTTTAGATGAGGAAGGATACACAACCAAATCAAAGTAATCAGCAGAAGACAATCAAGACCAGATAAAAGTGACGAAGAGAAGCAAAAATTACCTGTAAACAAACGCCGCCAAATGCACGAACTAGCGTCGACGGAAAGCACCAAACGAAAACGGAAAGCTCCTGCGAGCAGTGGAACGGCTGGGATCGAGTCGGACAGGGAGAAGGATCGATTTGAAGAGGAAAAAGACGAGGAAAGATGCGAAAGGTTTGCTGTGTTTTGCAGTTGCGATGCGACTAGATATTTAAGTTAGACTTTTATACATTTTACAGCATTAAACGGAGCGTAGCGTTTAATAATTATACGGCTTTTAAAACGGTTTCCCAGACCGGCTTGGAGTTCTTTTTCACTGAAGACTGAACTGTCGTTTTGTCGATGATGCCCCATGAAGCTAATTGGAATCTGGGATTTAAAGGATAAAAATAAGGGTAATTTAGTAAATAATGAATTGTTATTTTTGCTTTCTTTTTCATCCCGGACTCTAAAGAAAGTGTTCTCATACTGTATTTGAATTTCAATAGAATTATATGTACTTAATAAATTATTATTTTTTTCTCAAAGTTGGCATATTGAATATTCGAAACTGTGTCAGTATATAATCTTTTAAAAGTTCAGTCTTTTGGATATTTAGAGTTTTAAATTTAGATTTTTCATTAATGGTTGAAATATGCCAATTCAAACATTATAACACTCTCCTTGAAAATCACCGCATACCAGCCTCTATTTTAAAGATTCATCATTCATTCTTTCATTCTCCTACTTGCCGCTGATTTTACGCTTGCAGTAACCTTTATTTTCGACGAAGGGACAGTCACCGTCTCTGATCTCTTAAAGACATTGTTTTCTAATATCAGGTTTGTTCTAAATGTTTTATAAACTCATTTTCTTAGATAATCACAAGTTTCATAACAAAATCTCTCATTGTGAATTAGATTATTTTGATGTTCATGTTGTCACTTTTATAGTGTTGTTTTGCATTATTGTTAAAGAAATGCGTGATTATATTTTAGTTTCTTTTGGAATTTTGAAAGTTGATTAGGATTCCTGAAATTAATTTTAAGTGTTTGCAGAAAATATTGAAATTATAGGAAATACCTTCATTTTTCATAGGATTGATTGATTAGTACCTTTCCAAGCCTGGTGTGATTTTATGACTTAATCTAATTTATAATTTAATATTTTTGTTTATTGGAAGCTGTTTTCCGAAAATTGACCGATATTTGATGCCTGTAAGAATTCAGGTCTTGTCTATGAAATGTTAAGTTAGTATTGTAGCTGCTTAACATTTTAATTTCATGTGTATAGAAACTGTAATCACTCTCTCTTTCTACTATGATTATTAATGCTTTATCAAATGTAATATTTTAAATTTGAGTTCTGTTTACTTTTTCTTAATTATGTCCAATGAGTAATAATGTTTTGTAGGTTGTTGATTAGCTTGTTAAAACACGATGAATCAAGCTCAAAGTATTGAAGTTTCTTTTTGAGAACTCTCTGAAAAAGAAAAGATTGAGTATCATTGTAGATTGAAGGCATCAATTCCATCTCTTCGTTATCTTTTGTAGCAAGGAGTGGCTTTTCAAGGGTGGGATGAGGACGAAAATCTGTTGAATCATAACACTTTCATTGGATTACTTAAGCTCTTGGCTAATTATAATGAAGAATTTAACAAAGTTGTGCTAGATAATGCTCCTGAAATCTCCAACTAACATCGCCTGATGTACAAAGGGATATCATTCATGCATCTGCATTTGAAACAACAAGAGCTATTGTTTCAGGTCTGAAGGATGATTTGTTCTCCATTATAGTTGATGTGTGTCGAGATGTCTCCATTAACACGCTAATGGGGGTTGTCATATGATATGTCAATGGACTTGGATGTGTCGTCGAAAGATTTATCTGTCTTGTGCATGTAGGTGATACTACTGAAACATCACTCCAAAAAGGTATTGGATCTCTCTCTACTTGTGGTTTAAGTATATCTAATTTAAGAGGTCAAGGATATGACAGAAGCTTGTGACATGCGAGATGAATTTAATAAATTTAAAAGTTTTATTTTAAAGGAAAATTCTTGTGCTTATTACATCTATTGCTTTGCTCGTCTACTCCAACTCACACTTGTTTCTGTTGAACAAAATCAATTAAGTGTATGTTCCTTTTTCCGTACTACTTCCCACTTGGTGAATGTTATTGGAGATTCTTGTAAGTGCGATATGTTTCAAGACAAATGAATGCGCAAAGTGGTTGAAGGAATCGCACAAGCTTCCATAACAACCAAAGAATACTTGCATCAAGACATGGCATTGCAGAGATCAAGAGATATTAGTTGGGCTTCTCATTATGGTACCATAATTAATGTGATACATTATTTTCCTTCCATCTTCGACATTCTTGAGTATGTTGAAGAAAAGGGGTATGGTGCCTCACATAGGGCTATTTCAAGGGAGTTAAATGGAAATATGTATAGCTTTGAATTTGTTTTTGTGTATGAGAACAATTTTAGGAATCACAAATGAGTTATGAAGATATAGTGAATGTTGTGCAGCTGGTAAAAGCTTCAAAATGTCGTTTGCAAGTAATTAGAGATAATGGCTGGGAGCAGAGGTATGGCCATGGGCCGTCGAAAAACCGTAACCGCCGGACCGTAATCTGAACCGGCCGGAAAACGGGCCGGTTCAGGTTCAAGAAATTTTGGAATAGGAACAGTAGGAAATCGTGAACCGGCCTTGAACTGCCGATTAACCGGACTTGAACCGCTGGTTCCGCTTTCTAAACCGCCGGTTAATCGGCTCGCCACTGAACCGGCGGTTAACCGCAAACTGCCGGTTCACCGACCTGACGGACCAGTTCCGATTCCATCCTCTTGAACCGTGGCCAGTGGCCACCTCTAGTTGGGAGCCTTTATTGACAGAAGTAGTGGGATTTTGCCAGCAAAACGATATAAGTGTAGTGAATATGGAGGATGATTATGTGGGTGGATATTTTTTTTCAAGGCATAAAAGTGAAAAAATGACAAGTCTCCATTATGATCGAGTTGAATTATATTATTTGTGATTGATATGCAGCTTGAAGAACTGAAAAATCTATTTGATGAAGTTAAGACAAATTTACTTCTGTGTAGATCCTAAAGACTCATTTGCTGCATTTAATACAGGTAAATTGATTGCATTTTGCAAAATTTTATCCATCTGAATTTTCTCCTCCTACGTTGATTGAACTTCAATGTCAACTTGAAAACTTTGTTGTTGATCTTCGGATGGATAAGAATTTTACTAATTTGAGTGGAATAGATGATCTTGCTAAGAAAATGGTTACTGCAAAGAAGCATATTGTTTATCCTTTGGTGTATTTATTGGTGAAATTAGCGTTGCTTCTACCGGTTACAGTGGAAATAACATTTATTAGAGCAACGGAAATCGTCAAAAATTCATTTGTCAACAGCATGATTGTTTGGTAACATATGTTGAAAGAGATGCATTCGAGAGTGTTGATGATGATGAAGTTATTTGAATAGGTTTCTATCTATGCAAAATAGGTAAGTATTATTATAATTTAATTGTAATCGTAATTTCTTTATGTTAAAATTTCTTGGTACTCATAATTTTATTTATGTAGAATGTGAATTTAATGTCTGAAATTAATTTTATAATTTTTCAGTTTTGAGTGGATTTTTATATGGATCTTCTGTAAATCTATTGGCGAGCGAAATAAATTGTTTTTATTTTAAAAGATGTTTGTTTTGATTTACTGCTTCATGGAAACTATAAACTTTACTTACACAAGAACAGAGGAAGAAAAAATATTATAGAGCATAAAAATTTAGAGCTTTTGATATATATATACAAATATATTCAACCATTATTGTGAAAGCTATTCTCCATGAATTTAACAAATTCACTAAAATCAATCCTTCCATCTCCATTTTCGTCGCATGTTCTTATCATTTTTCTGGAATTTTCCAGCTTAAATCCTTCCTTCAATCCCAATCTGCAGAGAACTCTCTGCAACTCTTCTGCATCAATAAACCCATCTTTGTTATAATCAAAAACATCAAAAGCTCCCTTTACTTCCTCTAAGCTCGGCTCTTCGTTATCAAACAGCTGCGAAAGCTCACCAAAACCCATCGAATCCTTAAGCTTTTCGCTTTCGTGGCTGCAAAAAAGTCCTAAATGACCCATCACCATCTCCACCTCTTCTCTGCTGATATTCTTATTATCAGAGGAAGAAAAAGAATCTTGATTTTGGGTATCTTCCCACACGATCGAATTACTCAATCCAATTCGGGATTTAATAGAGAACCAAAATCTTGAAAAAAATTTCTGTGAATCACTATACTTGCTGGAAAAAATTCCAAACAAAAGAATATCAAGCAATTTAAATAATATTTTACTGTAGGATGCTTTTTGTAGGTTTATGAAGAATATTGATCTATCTTGAGCCATGGCAGCAATCTGTCTATGTTAGGGCAAAGGAAAACAAGAGATGATATTCAGAAATGGAAGGAAGAAATATATTTATAGAAACAAAGGGTCAGAAATCAAAGGAGGTGAAGGAAGGTGGTGTGTGGTTCAGGTTTTGAATTCTTTAAAGGAAGGGAAATTTCTAAGCTCCTGCCCGTTTGGAGTCTTTCAAAGAACATACAAGTAAATAAATGGGTATTAGGTAGGCTGCCCATTTTCTTTGTTTTCGCCTTATACTTATTTCTAAAGAGTTTCTCAAATTGACTCAAATAAATAAATAGATATAATTCTTGGAAAGTAGGAATAAAAGTGGGGCTGCTGCTATCTTTGCATTTTCCGTGTCTTTGATTTGGCCTCATTTATATAAAAAGGGTGCAATACCCTTCTTTGTAATTTCATGAGCATGTTATTATATCAAGAATAATTTTTTTTTTTTTCTATTATTTCGTAACATTTGGAGTTTTCTTATAGTATATTTGTTATTTTGAACAAATCAAATTTCAATATTATTTTAGAATAATTACAAAACAATGCATAAAGTAATGAAAATTCAAAAATATATGTATAAAATAAATATTTATAGGCAACCAAATGAAGATAGTGGTACTGGAATTCATTATAAAATGTCTCTTTCTATACTTTTGCAATTCTATTTTCCCCACACAGACTTTTTGTTCAAATTCCATGAAATTTTGGTGCCCGTTGAAGCGTATTTTGGGCCTTTTTTCTTTTTTATATATAATAAATATGATATGTTCTTTCTCACTCATCAACTACAAAAATACATCAAATCCAATCATATGTAATGATAAAAATAATCATTCAATATGGACATTTTTCCTCTACGACTTAAAAAAAGGATTTCTGCAAAATTATCTTTCCTATGATTATTCATACTCATTTTTAAATATTAATTCCTTTTTTTTTCATTTCCAAATATTTGTGAGAAATATTATTGTTGTTTTAAGATTATCAAATTAATTTAAAACACTTCTAAAATAAATTGGATTAAAAAAATCAAAGTTTTCAGTGTAAGTTAATTTAATTGAGTTCCACTTAATTTTAATGGATTTATTTATTTTAATGGAAGTGTGCTGACAAAAAAAGAAAAAGAATATGTGTTTGTGACAAACATATTTTGTTTCATTTAAAATTTAAAATTTACACTAAATTTGTTTATGGGAGAGACATATTTAACTAAATGAATTTTTAAAATAATATTAATTATCAATTCCTCATATATATTAACTTCTTGGTTAACCAATAACAATTTTTTCATATTTAAGTATACTTTTTTTTTTTTTGGAATTTTAGTCCCTCATTTAACTAATGGTACCTATTAACCATTACATTATTTAAAAAATAAACAATGCACTTTCCGTTACAAAAATAACGACAATATTTTAAACTCATGTATGGCGCGTGAATTCTTCAAAAATGTCTCACTTATGGATAGTAATTTTGACAACCTCTATGGAAGAAGTAAAAATAATGGATATAAATTTTCACAATTCACTGTGTAAACCATCATATTATGTGAAAAGTAAAAATAATGAACAAAAATTTTGACAACTTCTGTTAAAAAAGTAAAAATAATAGATATAAATTTTGACTAATTCTATGTCATATTTATATCCTGTAAAAATTTTGGTAACTACTATGAAAAATGTAAACATAAATTTCAACAACCAATATGAACATATAGAAATAATGGATAGAAAGTTTGGCCAACCCCATAGCCTATTTGTTATACCTTAATACGGGCCTTCCTATTTTTTGTCCTTGTTTAGAACAAAAGCCTATTTGTTATACCTTAATACGGGCCTTCCTATTTTTTGTCCTTGTTTAGAACAAAAGTCCATTTGTATATTTTGGGTATATGTGATGTGAGAATAGCTCCAGCGTCACCAGCCTTATCTTAAAATTCTGGCGAAATTAACAAAATCTTCCATTTTTTTCATAAAGCAAAAACGTTAAACAAATTAAAATCGTACTTACAGTTGGAAGTACACTTTGAGAATTACAAAAGCTCATATCTTTTTATTACAAATCAATCAGACTTTTTTTTTTTTCAATCAATCTGACTTATTTTGAAAGAATAATCCAACTTCATGTTTGTAAAATTAAATTAGAAAAAGAAAAAATTTTGAGTTTGGCTGCGAAGTCCAAATTCCCTTTTAGCAAAGGGGTAATGTTTGTGGGTGCAGGATGCTCCTCCCCTTTGTTTATATATATATATATATATATATATTCAACCAATTATATTTATGTAATCTTGAAATCAATTTTAGTGCATTTTAATTTATAAATAAATTCAATAGTTGCAGCTGTTTTTTAAAATTAATAAATATAAAATCGAAAATTTCAAACTCCCAAGACTTAAAAAAAGGTGCTCCCAGCACCTCTAATCATCACTCCAAAGCAAAGCCCCTCATCTACCTTTTAGAGAACCTAATGAAAGGGCCTTTTTCCTTTAACTTCGTATGCATACAGTTATAGAAGAGAGTGAAAAGTACATAATAAAAAAGCACATAACAGTAAACAAAAGATAACATTCAAAACCCATTTTATTCATAATAAATTACAATTTGCAAAAGATAAAGAACACTAATTAACATAATACCCAGATATTGCTTTTTTCCTTTTCCCTAAAGCCACTTTGTTTCACAATTAATTATAAAAAAAAAAAAAGAAACAGAAAAACGCAATATGTTAATCAACTTAATTAAAATCTTCAATTAACGCCTTGTGGAGGAGGTATAAGACCAGTTTTAGGATTTGTATTCGGTCCTGGATCCAATTGATAGTCCAAAGTTTCAATCAATTCTCTTAGGTTCCTTGCAGTTTCCTGGAAAACAAACAAATATTAATATAATCAAGTAATGAATTAAAAAAAGTAACAAAGCTTAAGAAACAAACCTTTGTTTCAAGAGAGAAGTCTTCAACTCCAACCTCAACTGTCTCCATCAATTTTCTACCAAATCCTTAAAATTCACAAAACAACAATAAAAGAATCAATTAGAACCACCAAATAATAAAGAAAAGAAAAGAAAAGAAAATTCGTCCAAGAAAAAGTGAAGAACTCAGAAATTATACCATGAGAGAAAGAGAAGAGCAGAAAAGTCAGAAGAAGAAGAAGAAGCTTGAGAAAATAAGACCGACCCATTGTTTCTCGCACAATATTGGGAAATGGGTATGCTTCAGATTTTAAGGACAGAGTTTAAGTTTCCTAGAAACCACCTTAGTTACAGATCCAAGAAAGACAACTTTTTAATACCTAATTTGCATTTACTATATTTGGAGACCAGAATTTGGCACTTAGCTAACCCAAGCTACAATAACAAGAGGTAAGGTAAGTATTCTTTAACCCAGTTTAGTTTTAGACAGTAGCCAGAGGGGTGAGTGCCTATTTATACTCCAAAACTTATAAGCTGTGTTTGCTAATTTATAAGCTTTTTTTTTTCGTGAAGTCATTGATGAGAATCGAGGAATCCTAGATGCTTATTGAAGTCTAATCTATCAATTAATATTATATAATTTTTTTTCTTTTTAACTTCATTTAGTATAGTTGCAGGCGTCATGTTGTTCCTTTTTTTTTCTTTTCTAATATTGTTTGGAACTGATATATTATTATTATTATTATCTTTTCAGATGATTTTTATTCCTTCCTTTATTTTTTGCCTTTTTTTGTTGGTTACAGACAGGAATTTTTGTCTGTGCTAATCTTGCTTGCAGGCCATGGGCTGGAGGAAACTAATTATACAAGTATTGGGAAAAAAAAGGAAAAGAAAATTTAAGTAAAATCAAGGTGAATTT
The DNA here is from genome assembly GCA_948099555.1 of Croton setiger. Lineage (NCBI taxonomy): Eukaryota > Viridiplantae > Streptophyta > Magnoliopsida > Malpighiales > Euphorbiaceae > Croton > Croton setiger. Next base: position 21,305 of record CANUEY010082534.1, read on the forward strand.
GGATATTTTTGAAAAAATATACACAATTCAGGAATTAAATATTAATCTGCCATATAAATAAAAAAAAAACTTGAGGATTATAAATCAACAGGGCCACAAAATCAATGTTTGAAACTAAAAATTGTAAAATAAAATTTAATATATGTGTTTAACATAATCTTGCGCCTAAACATTTAGCGAAAAAACAATTGATTCTCTAAATTTTACGAGTTCATTTATGCATCTCAACTGCTGCATTTATTAACAAATGCACCAATTTTTTCTAATTTGCTACAAATTTTGAACAAGAAAAAGGCACACATCTGTTAATAAAATTGAAAGCTAAGATGTGCATGTTTTCATTTAATCAAAAGATAAGGTATTTATCTTTTACAAGATTGAAAATGAAGGTGCATAAATGAATCCTCAAAAAAATTAGGATGTGAAACTGATATTTCCATTAAAAGCTTAGGGGTTATTGGATTAGTGTTTACTTGACGTGCTATCGTGTCGTATGTATAAAATCCATATGAGAATGCATCAGCCACATTTTGTTTATATAACTTCTTCGGAAATGTGCAATATTCAGTATTTATAATCATACCTCTTTCTTTTTATATCAGAAAAAATTCAAAAAATATTAAACCATCATTAATACGACAACACAAGCATTCATGTTGATATGACAACACAAGCACTCGTGTTTGCGTTGGAATAAATGTAGAACCTAAATTTCTCAAGGAAAAATGGCTCTAAAGATGTCTCGAACCGGTAACTATCAAGCCATTAACATAAATCAAACAAAACATCACAACCGATTTGTTTGAAAAATAATTGAGGGAGGTAAAAGTGCTACCAAAAAGGAAACGTGGATATTTGACGGAAATAGTAACTGAATTAGAAAAGAGCTAGGTTTAACTCTTATACCATATAATATTAGAGTTTTTTCTAATTTATTCGAGTTGATAGAAATAAAATTGTCCAATTTTACAATTAACTAAATCTATTTATTCGGTATAAATGTAGGATTTACATCCTGAACAATATCAAGTTTATTCACAATCAACAAAGCATTAGAAAGCAAATATTAGCAGCACAACATAGGAATTCAAAAAAACAGAATATTAGATAGGTTTGGTAAATTCAATCTTCATGATGAAATTCCAGTTGGAAAGATATAGAAGAACTCATTTGGTAATTTCTTAGAGAAAAAAGAAGAGTAATTGAAGAATCAAATACATAATAGAATAATCAAAATTTGTCGTGACAATTTTTACAATTTTTTTCGTGAAAGAATAAAGAAAGTAGATGTAAAAATTTAACCAACAACTAAAATGAAGAAAATGATCAAAATGATTAATGAAAACAATTTGTCAAAACAAGTAATTTGTTTCATTACTTAAAAACAAAAACAATAAACAAGAATAGATTTCAAAATCACAAAAACAATAAATCAAAGAAAAAAAAACAATCAAAGGGGAATCAGTTTAAAATTTTTGATGACACATTTTCTAAAAATGCTACAATTCCTTTTATTTATAATTAATTGACTATATTCTTATTTTAAAATACTTAATATTCAAAAATAGTATTTAATAAAAAAAATTGAAATTTTCTTATATTATGAAATTGGAACACCCAGAAATAGAAAAAGAATAGTATACTTACTTTGGGATGTGTAAAACTTATATGGAAAATTAACTTATATTTTCGCATTCCTTTCTCATTATATCAGAAAAAAATTAACACCATTAAATTGTTGAATTATTTTATTTAATTTTCTAACTTTTAGACCCTTCAAATTTTTATTTTTTTTAAAAGAATTGCGTGTGCGCTTTGTTTTGAGTTGCATTTCCTATAAAATTCATGATGATGCAATGGTTTGTTATTATAAAAATGGTGACTCCTATGCTGCACAAGTTTAACCATAGTTTGTGGAAATCCATTAAAGTTTTGATTTTGTTCAATTTAGTCCTTAATTCAAAATTTGGGTCTAATTGTAATAAAGGTTTTAAATTTAGATGAATAGAGACAAAATTAAGAATTGGGTGAGATTGTGATATTTCACAAATATAATGTGTTATGTGATGAAATCTTTTGGTAGTCTCACTTTTTGTTGATCAAATATCTTTATTTTTGCATATTGTTGTTATAGTCCTTTAAGTAAAGAAAGAAATTAATCTTAGTTCCTAAGTTTTAATATATTGTATGGAATATGTTTAATCTCCTTAAACAATGCTTCCTAAATATGAGCCACTTATATTATAATACAAGTCAATTGTAATTAAGTTTAAGTGTGGTACTATTTTTTTTTTTTCACGTGTCAACTTATATATACTTAAAACATGCAATTTTTATTTAATATAAAAAAAATTGTTTATTAAACTAGAAGCCTACTTAGTTCTGAAATCACGGAAAAGAAAATTGATTTGGTTGACCTTTTTTATTCTAATGCTGAGTTGAGCTTCATTTTCAATATTGTGGTTACCCAATTGTTTGGTTTTGTTTATTTTGTTTAACACTAATTAAGCTTTTTATTCCTTTCCAAACATAATTAAGCTTTTATTTAGCATAACTTATGGTATATGAAAATATTCAAAGTTTTTATGAAAGTCGAATAATACCTAATATTTTTAACTTTGTGTTTAAAATATTTATATTTAAAAAATTGACAATTAATTACATGCAAATTTAAATAAGAAATTATGAAACAAGAAACTTATTTGTGCAAATGGAATGAAAATCATATTTTTAATTTTTTTTTTATATTCAGTTTTTATTACATTTGACAAAATAATCTAAATTGAAGTAATTTTTAACTGTACCTTCACTATGTTTTTTTAATGAATTTTCAACCCTGCTTTCTAACTAAAATTAATAATTGTAAGTTAATTAATCTTCTTTATAAATAATTTTATAATATATTTATTAAAATTTATTGATAAATTATTAAATAACTAATACATTTTCATTAACTACTTTCAAAAAAAAAAAAAAAATCTTTGTAAAAATGTTGTTGATTGACTTGTTAACAGCGTGAACGGTAATATCCTTTAAACACCAAATCGTGCTAATGTGATTATCGAACTTGAGATATGTACGCTATTAAATGTTTGTTGAAAGCATAAAAGTATAATGACTAACCTGTATTAACTTTGCAGTGAGATGCTTATGGATGGGCACGTGAAATTCGTAGAATGCCTTTCATATGCTCCAAACGGGTAGCATACCATCATTATTAATTAAAAGTTGACTAATTTATTAAATATTCAATCCACCGTTTTATCTTTACACCACAAAAATATATAATTAAATAAAATAATTATTACAATATTAAGGTGAAAGTATCGAAAGATAAAATAGGTTTGATGGTATATATGAGCACACAACTTTAAATAATATTAAAAATTAAGTTAGGTGTTATTGAACTTAGCATGGAAGTGCCTTTCTTTTTGCAAAAATTAATTTAAAAGTAACATTCTAATCTTAGAATCATTTTGATTTAACTATTTGAGCGTTTGAGGATAATGGATCTCGGAGTCATTATGCACTCATCTTCCCTTTTATTTGTTTAGAATATATTAGACATTGCCTGATTTAGATCGATGAAATTATAATTGGAGAGTGTGTTATGCTGGATTCATTAGAGTAGTTGTATTTGTAGCTATTGAGTAGTATTTGGGGTAATGGGTAAAATGCACCAACCCAATTAGAAATGAATTCAAGCCCAGCCCAACCCAACCCAATTTCGTAGTGTTTGCACCCTTCAAAATCTGGACTAAAATGCTCTATAGCCTCTGTCTGGACTAAATGAAATTTTGAAATTCGAAAATGAATTAATTGATTTGATAAATATTTTTAAAATATAATTTAATAATCTATGCAATTTAAAAATTTTATGGATTCTCTTATTGTAAACGAACATTAAGTTTAAGGATTACATTATCTAAATTCCATTAATCCAAACCACTTATAAAACTAAAAGTAAAAGTGAGATTTTAAGAATAACAAGTATATTTTTTTATCCGATTAAATATCATTTATATAATAAATTATTCAATTTTTTAAAATTTATATATTTTTTTGTACTTTAGGATAGATTTTTTATATTATTCATTAAAATATTGCAAGTTTATGTAAAAAAAAAAATACGACTATTAAACATTTAAATGGAGGCATTATATGAAAAATTTTCAATTTGAAAAAAAAAAAAACCCACGTGAGAAATCGTGATGGATTTTGTTTGGAATGCTCAAAGGAGAAATTGAATTTTAGAAGACCCACATTTGACATTCTCTTAGCTTCTTTGGTTCATATGAGGGCAGTTTTGTATTTCCACATCATCAATAACCAAAAATATATCTACAAATTTCTATTTTAAACGGTTGAAAACATTTGGACCCGAATAGATAAAGATTAAATAAATTGTAGTTTTTAGCAAAAGCTTGAAAAATGGAACGTGAAATTTTGAAATTATAGTTTCTACCACTAGGACTTATTGGGCTCATGTTTGCGTGTAAATAGCCTAAAATGGAAGACTTTGGGGTAAATGGCCAACAAAAATGATGAGTTTTGATTGAAGTCAAACCAAAACACGCAAACACATAATTTTGTAGAAACCAAATTTTCTCAAAAAAGAATAAATAAACAGAATTCTGGCAATATACTTACTCAAAATACTTACATCCTTTCCACGTAAATATCTGTTTTCAACTGTCATTTTTAATTTTTTTTAAAGTTTGATATTATTTAAATTTATAGTTTTATGTATATTTTATTTGTTTGATATACTTATTTTAACCGTTCTTTCATACATTACATATAATTATAATATGAATAAGATATTTGAAATTAACATCAATGAAAATATGCAAATTATATAAATTGTAATAGTGCATTCAAAAAATTTATAATGGAACTACTAATCATTTATAATTATTTAAAAATTATTAAATATTCGTGCAGATACTTTAATAAACTATTCTACAAATTTAATTATTTTTAAAAGTATTTCAAAAATACATTTAAAATATATTAAATGTTAAAAATGATTTTTTTATGGAAATTACATTTTTTTAAGCAATGTCAATAATTGTTAGTATTAATGGGAATGAGATAAAATAAAATATTTATTGAACAAAAAATGTCTAATTAAAATAAATTTATTAAATAAATTTTACTGACATAAATATCAAAACTTTCCATGCAATAACAGGATATAATAATAACTTCACATCAAATAAGTTTATAAATTAATGAAATAAAGTACGATCATTTAAATTGAATATTAATCAAATCTTTTTAATGTATATGATTTAACTAAAATTAATGAATAATATTATTTTAATCAATGCATTTGCAATTTTATTCTTATTCCTATGCACATATAAATGACGAAAATTCATAAAACTACTTGACAACTCTAACAATGTTAAAAAATTCATTTTATAATTTATAATTAATTTACAAACGATTCATTCATTAATTTTTTAATATTAAAATTAAATTTAATAATTAAAATATAAACTATAAGGATCTTTTGTAATTTTTATTATTGTTTTTGTTATACTTTAATTGGTTTGATTTTAATTACTAATAATATTCTTTTAAATTATTTACACCAATTTGGAAAAATATCAATAGCTTCTTTTTTTTTATCATGTAGAAGAAAATAAAGAATAAATAAAATCTAGAAACATATATATATATATATATATATAATTTTTTTTTTTTGTGATAGCTAACTTACACAATTATTTTGTTTGCCTAATAAAATATTTTTATAATATTCTAATAATTAAGATGTATTTGAAATGTATTAAATTATTTATAATTTTTATGGGAATATTTAAATATATATAATAAAATGTTTCACTGAATGAATGTGCCAATCATTGGAAATTTCTGCTTTATGAAACATTATTGCTATAATTTTGTAACCTGTACAAGATATTGCAAAATAAATTATTCTGTCAAAACATTTTAAAATAATAATGAAACTTTTATATTTTATTTTATAGCTAATTATCGTATTTCATTTGTTTCTCACTTTTCAATTGTCTTAACATCTTAAATAAAATCGCATTTCATCTTTTCCATGTAATTTTATTGTGTTTTTGCCTTAATACTAACAAAAATCTTTATTATTATTCATGTTATTTCTCTCTGAAAAATTATTCAGCATCTAAAAAAAAAATTACAATGATATATTATTTTTATTTAATAAATACCACTTATGAAATATTATTTAGTTTAAGTATAATAATTTAACTGTTCAAAAAATTTATTATTACCCAATCTAATGTATTTGAATTTATTTCTTAATTTTTATAATTATGGTAGTAATTTTGATAACGTTACAACCATAAATCTCTCTCTCTATTTAATATTTTTTAGAAGTAGAAAAATTCTTCTATGCACAATTTTGTCCATATTTATCTTTTTCTAGTGCGGGAACATGCATATTTTCTTCTTTTTCATATATATAACGAAAAAAACTTTCATTGATTAGAAAAATTATAAAAATTGAGATATATCTCTTCCTACAAATAAAAATTACATTTATACAGATTAAAATTTGATATTCAACTTGAATCTGCATCGTGTTCCACTCGGTGGATTCAATTACTTGATCTTTTCTCTTAACAATTTTGAGTCGATTAACATTTAGAGCTTTTCAGTTAGTTGGTAATAATTAAAATTAAAATCATATGTGAAACAAATCTTGTATCTCTTCTTAAAATTCTCTTTAACAAACAAAAATCTCTTATAAAAGAGAAAACAAACTCTCATGTAGAGAATAACAACACTTATGAAAAACAACTCTTTTACAAACAACACTATTGAAAACAGAAAAAAATTGATAAATATGGGAATGGAGATTCATAATATGTATTGCCGATAAGGATAGTTAGACCACAACCCAAATATTTTTTTGTAAGAAAAGTGTTAGAAAGTAGTGGTGGTTATGGACTCAATTGGCCCATTCGGCCTGCCATTGAATTGGAAGCAGTAAGTCGGCAAGCCGATTCTGGTTCAATATTTTTTTGAACCGTAACCGTTACGAACCGTGAACCATTATTGAACCGTTGAGTTAAATCGTTGGTTAATTGTTAAATTTAAAAAAAAAGGCGAATCACCGGTTAACCGACGGTTCACCGGCCCAGCAGTTCGCCGGACCGGTTCTGGTTCATCTCTATTCGAATTGTGGTCCGGTGGGCCGCGACACGAAAAACCGGTCTGGTCCGGCCCGTGGCCACCTCTATTAAAAAGAATAGAGAGAGAATGAGAGTAAATTTTTTTTTTTCTAAATCTAACTTACAAATTAGAATAAATTTAGTGATTTTTTATTTTATTTTTAGGAAACAAATAAAAATATGTAAATTATATATACATTATTAGTTTAATGGTTAAATTAAGTAGATTAGTTATATGAATCATAAATTATAACCAAAAGTAATAATGCACTCCATATAATAAGAGATGAAACTATACTTTACAATTTAAAAGTGTCAGTTTAGCTATTTACACCTATTTACATGTAAATAAAATATTTTTTCTTATTCTTGAAAATGCTACCACAACATTTTGATACAATCATATATGAAAACAATTGCTCTTGTCAAATTAAGAGCTTAGTGACTCATCTTGAGCTAGTTCACACGAAAGCAATTTACTATAATATCCTAATGATAAATATAAAATTAAACTTGTTATATAACATTTCATAGGTGAAATTCGTGAGCTAGCTAAAATTTTATCGCTCAAAACTAATAGATTCTAATCATCAATCTTCAACAACCCTATAAAAGGTTGTTATTTGTAATGACATTATGTTAATATTTAATGGAAACCACCGTGCTTTACATATAATTAAAAGATGAAGAAGGGCCAAATTTATAATTTACAATAGTATAAATTTATAAATAAAAAGTGGGCCAAGCCCACAGTGTACCCCACCAAATCATTGACACATCATTAGTCCAAAAAAGGCCCATTAATGTCAGCCCACGTAAATCCGCTGCTCTTTAGCGTGTGTAACCCTCTTGTTAATGTAATGTGGGCATTTTGATTTAACAAGGAAGAAGCAACGACGCAGATATACATATGAATATGATATAGTAGTGAGTTAAATGACTCTTCCTTGTCCTCTCTGCTTCTTCTCTGGCTTGGCTCCTTCTTGGCCGGCCTAATAACGGACAGCAATTGATCTCTCTGTCTCTACTCTTTTCTGCTTCTTTTATTGTGGATTCAGTCCAATTTTGTTTGAATTGCCGTGTGATAATTTTCTTCTTCTTGCTGCACATCTGGGCACCGACAAAATTATTGCCTTTCATCTCCCAGAGTAGGTGAATTCTTGCTCTTTTTGATTCTCAACGAGGTGGGTCGATCTGATCGGTGGGTTTTAATTTATTATTGTGATCTGGATTCAAATTCTATCTGGGTTTGATTTGAAATGGTCTATTTCCATAGTTCAATCTCGGTCTGCAACTCCGTCGACCAATCAGCCATGGCAAATTCTCTGAATTCTAATGAGTTGCATCCGAAATCATCAAGGAACAGTAATAATAATAATCTGAATAATAAGAATAGAAAGACAAATATTAATCATTTAAATTGTTCTGGTCCTGTTTGTGATCGATCCCGATCAGCTATTGTTGATGTTGTGATCTTAATTGCTGTTATTTGTGCTTGTGGGTTCTTATTATTTCCTTATTGCAAGATCGTAATCGTCTGTTTCATTGAACTTGTTGGTACGGTTCACTATGTGGTCAAAGATGAGGTTTTGAGAAATCCGATGATATATGCATCCATAGGGATAACTACCTTTTTGGCTGCAATAGCTGCTTGGATATTTATTATATGTACAACTAGGAAATGTGGGAATCCAAACTGTAAAGGCCTCAGAAAAGCAGCTGAATTTGATATCCAGTTGGAGACCGAAGAGTGTGTCAAGAATTCTAATTCTACTTTGGTTAAAGATGGAGTAAAAAGAGGCCTTTTTGAATTGCCTCGCGATCACCACAGGGAATTGGAGGCTGAATTGAAGAAGATGGCACCACCTAATGGACGAGCTGTTCTGATTTTTCGAGCAAGGTGTGGATGTTCTGTTGGCAGACTGGAAGTCCCAGGACCAAAGAAGCAAAAGAAGATCAAGAAATAGGAGTTTGTTAATGTATTTCATAATTTTATAGGAGGGATATATAAACCAATACAGGAGTAGAATCATGAGGGAGAGGAACAGCCTCTTCTCCTATTCTTCTTCTTCTTCTCAGGAGCAACTCTGTCCTTAAATAAGCTCATGCCAATAATTTGTAAGGGATTTATATATACATTTGCTTATAGTGGAGAATATAAGAATCCTTTCTTTCATTAACTTTTATTTGCATATTTTATAATAATCATCCTTTCTTTTTAATTTTTTTTAACATAGCATTTCTTTTTAATTTTAGTCTTAGGTTCCTTTGTTTTCATAATATTGCTTTTCTGGTAGTTTGATTATGATGATTGTTGCTCTGAAAGTATTTTGATTGGTTTTGACAAGTGGTATGTGCAATTGCTCTTTTCTTTCTCATGAAGTAGTCACTATGCTATGCTTTAAGCTCTGCACATAATTTTGAATCATGGAGTTAGTTTTCTGTTGTAATAGATGAAATTTATAGTTGTTTTGAACTTGTGTATAATCTGTATATTTTTGCTATTTACTGTATATTTATTCTCTGGTTTACAGAAATTGAACTACTTTTGTTTGAGTGGGGTTTAAGTAATGCACTCGGATTTCACAATCATAACTTAGAAATTAATGAATTGAAAGCATGAAAAGTGGAATAAAACTTCTGGGAAATGATATCCTAGTAGGTTTCTGTAATTATGTGCAGATGGTGCTCCTAAGTCTGTCAATGTGTGTTGGGGGAAAACCAGAAAATTGTGGAAAACATCGGCTTAAAGCAATAGTGATTTGCTTTTCCACTAAATGGTTTTGATATTTTAAACCATTTTTTCCCCTTTACAATAGTATATTTAGACAGAACTTGTTGCTTTTCTATTGAATGCTATCTTTTAGTGTGATTGTTCCTTCTGCTGGTGCCATGCCTCATATTTTGATGGTGCATTTAAAAGTTGAATTACACATAGAAGTTACTATACTTAATCACTTTGTCTAGTTCCAATGAATTTACTTTTTTTTATTTATTTATAAAGATTTGAAATGTGATGATGTACCTTTTCCCAAGAATGAAGTTTTCTGTTTGCAGTTGAAATACTTACCAGTCAAAGTTAGTACCAAAACCTTTTCATTTTAGTGCATAGGAAAGCATAATTGATTGTGATGTTCTAACAGGATTTTGCTATCTCTAGAAGTAAAAAATTATATTTCTTGTTTCATAAGGTTACTCTTGTTCTTCTTGTTTTCTAGCAATTTGAATAGTGAGTTTGATTTTATTACAATTTCTAGTCTTTTTGACCTTTCTTTTGGTGTCCTAGTTTTCATTATCTTCTTTCTATCAAAGGTTTGGTAGGGTAGGTCATATTGTCAGATGCTCAAACATGGAGCTATGTGATGATTCTTTTATATATACTTTTATCATCAAGTGCTTGACATTAGTTTTCCTCTTTTTAAAGGAGATAATATACGATGAACTTGGTTCACTGTGATCCATGTATCTTTGCACTATACCAAAAATAACAGTGATAAGAAGAAGAGAGGCTGTCGCGGGCCAAAAATTATTGACACGGACATGGGAAGGCTATGCAAAATAATGGACACAGACAGAAATAAGAGAGAGAGAGGCGATGGACAAATTCAGAGGCTTATTACATCTTTTCACTAATTAAATTTAAACTCAAATTAAAAAGATAATTTGATTTATTTTAACAAATCAAATTTATTTATTTTTAAATAAATTAATATATCCATTGAGACACTAATTATTTTACTTTTTTTAAATATATAAGTTGAAAAAGTTACTATTTTATTTTTAAATTCGACTAATATCATTTAGTAACTGCTTTTTTATAAACTAACTCTCCTCTTTACATTTTGACTATATTCAACAAATTAGTCATTCCATCCAATTTTAAAATATATTCTAAATAGATTTTATTATTATTATTATTATTATTAAATTGCAATTAAAATTACTGTTTCATCCATGAGATTTTACTAGTTTTTTCAATTTCATTTATGAGGTTTGACTAAAAAAAATTGGACAAAATGGCTAACTAGTTGGTTACAACATAATTAAAAGGTAGTTTGATAGAACCAAATAGTAAAGATGAAACTCTAATACAATAAAATGGTGTAAGATGGGCCAAATCCGTCCCATAAGTATTTTTGACCTATTTATGAGCTAAAATATGCATTTTATTGTGTTGTACGTTTTTCTAAGTATTTTATCATTTTAAATGACTTATACTATTCAACCTTTTAAAATGGAAATGAATGTATAAAAATTGCTTCTTCTAATAAATACAGAAGGTCTTATATAGGGAGATTAAGGCGGTGAGATCTCTAAAACCCCGTATTCAATAGGATTTAACGGGTTCCGTGAATATCAGAGCCCATATCTTAAGAGTCCAAATGTTTTGGTTGTGTCCAAAGACTGTTTGGACAACCTTTCTCATAGGGAGAGTACTTGAGTGTAGGACCTGTGAAAGACGACATCTGCCTTAGGCCAAAATGCGACCTTCCCTAAGCTTTGGTCAATCGGCGACCTCACCTCTTTGGAGGCTTTTATCACAGAGGTGAAGGTAGAGGTAGGCCAAAGGCAACCTCTACTAGATTATGCTACCTCAACTAAAGAGAGTGACCTCTCTTTAAGCATTAGGCATGAGTGACCTGTTAGTGAGCCTAGCTAAGCCACCTCCCCTCAAAGACTAACTTTGATAGGTCACCTTTTGTGGAGGTGTCATATAAGAAAGTTACTCGATCCATGTTGAAAGCGAGTTTTGTTAAAATTGAGTGTTTAAGTGGTGATATTGCCAAACTTTAGGGATTAATAATAAATTTTCGTAGAAAAAATTAAAATGTAGCTATGGAATTTACGCATTGGCATAAGATAACTTGGATATGTTAAAAAAAAAAAAAAAAGGATAATTTGGAAACCGAAAAGTACAGAAATGGTGCAATAAACTGACACGCAAATACAACACACAGATGTAGACCCTTCCCCTCCCATTCCCCTCCCTCACCCTTTACATGCCTGTTGGCTTCTAGGGTTTTTGTCTTCACCTTTAAAATTGCCTCTGTCTCCCTTTCTCCTGCTTGCTTTGGCTCCTAATGGATTTCCCGGATTCAAATCGCGTTGATATTTTCGAGATTTACCGGTGTTATTGCGGTAACTTCACTAGCTTCTCTGATTCTTCATTGATTTTGAATTGCAGTCAAAGATTGTGTCTTTATGTTATTAGATGTTTCTTTTGCCTACTAACTGAAATTTTAGCTGAACAAAGCTAGAATTTTTGTAATATCTTTAGTCTTACTTCTGTCGGTTTTAGTTGAGATTCAAGGAGGCATCGACTTGTCGTTTCTTAGCCGGATTAATTGGAGTATGAATGCTGGGGGTTTAGTTTTTGGCATTATAAATTGTTAGAGAATTTTTTTTTTGTTGGTGCTTAAATTTGTTATATTTTTCTTCTGGGTATCTGTTAAGCAAATTTGCTATTTGAATTTTCTCCCTTAATGTGCCTGGGACTAGGACTTGGTGGTTATTATATGCCAATGAGTTTTATTTATCAATGGGGTTTTTAATTTCCTCTGTCATTAGTAAAATTCTTTATCCTGTAGTTGCATGGTATTTTCAATACTGTTACAAAAGAAAAGAGGTGGGGTTTAAACTGATGTTTATTTTTGTGAAAATGGAAATAACATGTTTTTAGCTTGTGGTTTGTGTGTGGATTCGCTTATGTGGTTCCAGTTTTCCCCCCCTTTTTTTTTTTTTGCAGATATTAGATCAGGAAAATCGTACTGGGGTCAAAGAAAAGTACAAGATGATGATACGCAAGTTTATAAATTTTCAAGGGATGCATTACCTCAGCTTTTAAAATTTGTTGAATTGAGGGTGCATACAAGGTATTCATCTTCAACACTCAGATTATTGATAGCATGTCACATGGGCTGCATGTAGCTTGGGTTTGGTTGAAAGCTAGCTATTAGTTTCTTTAAGGCTAACTATTGAACCATTCTTTCCTCTCAGTCATGAGTTGTCTAAATTGATAACTTTATATCAAACTAAATTAGTATGAAGTTGCTAGAAGTTGTGCAATGCGGCAATTTTTCCAGGAATCTTGAACACAAGCTATACTAATTTAAAAAATCAACCCTGGTTTTTTTGCAAGATGCTATTGATCCCATATTCCTGCCATGCATCCTGCATAGGATTGGAAAATCTTCTATTCTTGTGCTAATTGGTACTTTGTATCAAACTAGGCATATAACTAGTCTCATTTAATGCAATTGGGTCATGTGAACGTTATTTTTTTTTTTTTTGTTTAACCAATTATCCTGAAAGTTATTTGGGGCTTTCCACCTCTTGACAGGATTTCAATTTTTGAGGAACTTGCAAAGCTCATGTCAAAGCTAGAACTTATGGTGAGTTCTCATTTAGTTAAGTTCTTATGCTATTTACTAATGGTTGCCATTTCTCAAAGTTTTTCTGTTTAAAGAATGACTTGTTTTAGTATGGGTTATCACTTACATATACTTTCTTTTTTCTTCTCTGCTGTTTTCTATAGGTGGATTTCTCTGAATACTCGCGTTTCTATGATTTTGTGTTCTTTATGTGTCGTGAAAATGGTCAAAAGAATATCAGTAAGCTCCATTTTCTCTTTGGATCAGCAGGATGTGTGGATTATTTGTTTTTGGATGATTCACTTTTTCTTTGCTTGAATTATCTAATAGAGCAAATGGTCTCTTATTTGCCTTTAATGTTTTTCAGCTGTAAGCAAGGCAATTATAGCATGGAGACTAGTTTTAGACGGGAGGTTTCGTTTGCTGAACCAGTGGTGTGACTTTGTTCAGGTACCAGTTCTTTTAGGCATAAGCACACCACATACTTGGAGTTTCTCAATTTATTTTTATCTTTGGCTGTTTATTGACTACTGTTGCTTCTTTGGTTGGATGCATATTTAACATTCGGTGTTAAAAGTTTCCACCTTATTGTTCTCTGGGTATAATCTTTTTATGTTCTTTAAGATTTTATTTTTAATCATTGGTCTCTTTGGCAAATTTTAGGAAAATCAGAGACACAACATCTCTGAGGACACATGGCAGCAAGTTTTAGCTTTTAGCCGATGTGTGCATGAAAATCTTGAAGGGTACGATCCTGAAGGTACAAAAGCTCCGAAATTGAATCATAAATTAAGCTGCTAGTATATATGCTATTCTTTGTTGCTTATTTTGTCTTTTTGTAAATGCTTCATGTCTTCTATTTACATGGCCATGTTGAATCCTTGATGTTCCATTAATGGCATTAAAGAAGAAATGCAGTAATTCAAACAAATTAACCATAAGTGCAATTATTTGCACCCTATCCTATCTCTGGTTACTGGTTATCCTTGTCCAATGGCGTGCCTAGATTTTATGTGTTTGCTGTATTTCACGATCATTTTCTTCCTCATCAATATGTTAAAATAAATGGCTTTTTCTATACAAACTAATTATTCATTAAAATTTTCTATTATAGTTATTGGTGGTGAGTTCGGCATGTGTGTGTTAAAATTTTTATAATCTGAAATATAAGAGTTTTCATTATAAAAGAATGTATGAGTTAGTTCTGTTTTCGATTAGATTTTGACCAGTTGAGTGTTTGCTGGTGCTAATGTTGTACATTTTTCCGTCTTATCATACCCATTTGCAGGAGCTTGGCCTGTCCTAATAGATGACTTTGTTGAGCATATGTACAGGTGTGTTTTCTTATTGTCGTGGTAGCATCAGCAATATCTCAATGAATTTTGATGACTTGCCACTATTTGTCACACAATTTTATCAGAAATTCTTTTGCTGTTAACTTATAATATTCTACGTCTAATGATTTGCTTCCCTGTCTTGCATGAGCAAGTGCAGTATTTTGCTCCCCTTGTGCCTATATGACTGTAGAATATTTTCTGTTAGACATGCAAATGCCTACAAATTCTTTGAAGTAGCTGAAACAAGGCTGTTGATTTAAAGTACAAAGGTTTAAACAGTTACTGTGTCTTAGGTTGGGAACAAACAAGCTTAAAACTGAATGAATCAACTGTGATGCTGAATCGAGTTTTTCTGATAGTAATATTACTCCCTGTAGTAATTCATGTTCTTTGTAGCGGTTAAAAGAATAAAAAATGATGTTCCCTGTCCACATTATATATGAATTTAAATTTTAAGGATGAGTGAAATGTTGAAATAAGATATGTTTGTGATCAAATAGGAGTAATGAGAAACTGTTAATCTTGTACCTGACATATTTCATTTCTATATCCAGAACTGGGTGGGTGATACTACTTTGGTACTTGGTTGTTAATTTGGAAAACTGCTGAGTGTTAATCTTTTATATGTTAATTAGTTTTCATTTATGGGACAATATTTGTAATGTTTGAAATCAAATTTGTGGTAGTCCTGAAGGAAAGGAGTCAAAAATACCTTTTGTTTGTTGACATGAGATTGATCTTCATTTAAAGTATTCATTTTGAAATCATAATTAGGTCACACTAAGTGTGAGTCCTTACATGCTATGAGCTTGCATAAAGTATTGTTTTTTACCACTGCAGGATTGTTAATATGTTTTTTTTTTTGGGATGATTCATGCTTACTAGGGTGATCAAACCAGATTTTTATCCATGATTTTATTTGGATAATGGTGTTTGGGGCAGTTTAAATTGAATATTTTTTTTTTTGTATGGTTTTATTTGGATACATCCCAATTGAAAATTTCAGATATTTAGATACGGATATGGTTAATAAATTTCTTATTTCAATATCCAAATAAATCCGCTAATTTTTAATATTTATTTAGTTTTATTATAAATTTATTGTTTACTTATGAAATAAACACTACTATGATCTACATCGTTGGTTTATTTAACAAATTTATAAATAAAACCCTAATATTGATTATCTAAGTAGTCTTCCCCTCTCCTCTCTTTTCCTTTTCAATTTCCACAGTTGTTTTCGAATCTATTTTTAGCATAGGTAGAGTATCTTTTAGGAGCTCTTTGACTCTTCAAGTTATGGAGACTCTTATAGAGTATCCTCTCCTTGGCCTTAGAAAAAGCAGCACATTCATAATTTGGAAGATGGTGTTTCTTTCTTCTTTTTTTTTTTTTTTTTTTTTTTTTGTAAAAATTAATATATCTTTTGTATTCTTTTTGCTGAATTGATTTCAAAATTAAGTTTAAAGATTATGAATATTTTGGACATATATTATTTTTTGAAATTTGTTTATATTTTATGGGATTTTGCATTGCACAATTATATTTTTTGAATAATGTCATGTTTATGTTTGTGGACAAATTTTATTTGGATGATACGGTTTGGATTGGATTGGATATTCTAATTATTTGGTTTGGATTTGATTGGATATTATTATTATTCGAATTGGACGTGGATATGTAAATTTTTTTTTTTTTGGATTATTTTGGATTTGGATTGTGGATTGGAATGGACATACATTTTGAACACCTCTAATGCTTACTGTTTCTCTATGTTGTTATGTTAAGAGTTATTCATGAAATAATGACCTGAGGAGGTCTTCCTCTGGGAAAATGGTTCCCCAGTTTTATATTTTTTTTATTATCATAGCAATTTGCAATCCGAAAAGGGTTCAATCCAAATGTTAGAAATTAATAGTTAAAGTCTGTTGGGTCTTTCTGAGCTGTGTTTTCTGTGAATGCCCCTCCAAATAATATTCAGCAATCAATCTTTGCTTGCAGGATTTCTGGATCCAACAAAGATCCCAATATATTTTGTAATTGCGGTGATTCAGAGTCCCAGTCATGTCTATTTGAAGACCCTCTCCCTGGTATTACTTGGAAAAAGAAGAAAATTTCAGATCAAGTCCAATTCTCTCTCAACTACTATCTGCTCTAGTGTATTAGTTATTAATGTTGGTTTTTGTTGCAGGTTTAAAAGTGACACCAGGTCTGAAGAGGAAGTTGTCTAATAATCAATATGAAGAAATGGAGACATCAGATTATCATTTAACAGACTTCACTAACTTGAACCTCAAATCAAATTCAAAGAGGAGCAGACCAATATCTCACGGACCATTGAACTGGGAGGAAAATCCACCCGGTAAATCTCCATGCGCAGTTGAAGGCTGCTTGTCCAGAGGCATTGCTGGACTTTTCTCTACTCTTACCTATTTGCAACTTGATCGAGAAAGAAGACTTTCGTATACATAAAGCTTGCAATATAAAGAGGAAAGGTTATTTTGCAGGTTGATGTGGTTTTCACATACTTGAACGTGTGGTTTGGGGCTGATATTCACCCACATTTTCGTAGTGTAATGTGGGATATATAATGTATTTTTTCTTAATTTTGAAGCAGTTGAGAGTCGTTAATTGATTGAATGTTAAATCAGTACTGTTTTGACTTAAAAATTAATAAAACCATAAGTGTCAGATTGAATTGATTTCTTCAACTTTCTAGTCATCTGAACGATCAATTTGTTTGTCATTGAAGCTGTAGGAAACAATCTTTCTTGCATTTTATCTTAAATAGCTTGGGAAGACAGAGAAAGCATAAGCATATTTTGGAGGGTCACACGGTAAACTGCTAAATGATAATAAATGCAAGGTGTAAAACAAAAGATCCTGACTTCAAAACTTATTCTGGAAACAGAACTTATTTTCAAGACCAGCAAGGATTACAGTGAGTAGATTACATCTGAGCTATGTAGTATGTGACAAAACGTCCATTGGTCTACTTAATTGGTCTACAATGTAAACAATTTGTTTCCTTGACTAACCCTCAGATTGTAACACAGTACATGACCACTCCAACCATTGGTTATAGGAAATCATGACACTACTCCAGTGGAATTTGGGTCAATTGGATATCAGATGGTTAAAAAGGTCAGATTGTGGAAAAGCATCATCAATCACTCACCACTGGTACTTGGCAGCAACAAGAACCTCCTCATATTGCTCTGCAGCATGGTCCCAGCTGAGGTCTTGCATCATCCCTCGTCGCTGCAGTCCCTTCCAGCTCTCCTTGTACTGTCGGTAAGTGAGCAAGCAGTTCCCTAATGCATGTATCAATTTATTTGCTTCAGCGCTATCGAATGTCCATCCAAGCCCTGAGTCGTTAAATGGATCAAATGGTTGTACTGTGTCTCTCAGTCCACCAACAGCATGGACAACAGGAACTGTCCCATATGCCATAGCATACAACTGGTTCAACCCACAAGGTTCAAATCTTGAAGGCATGAGCAGAACATCTGTGCCAGCTGTTATCCTGTGAGCTGTTTTCACAGAAAAACCAACCCATCCCCGCACTTTATCTTGATGCTGGCTCTCGAATTGTCTAAGCATCTGCTCCAAGTCTTTTCTTCCAGTGCCCAGCATGACTAGTTGAACATCCTGACCCATCATCCATGGAATAGCCTCGGCTATGAGATCAACACCTTTCTGCTGATCCAATCTTCCGATGAATCCAATAATGGGAACATCTGGACGGATGGGCAAACCGAGCTCCTTCTGTAAGGCTGCTTTGCATTGAGGTTTGCCTGTTTCGAGGGTTTCCAGGGAGTAGTTAATGTAACCATCTGATGTCAAGTGGGGATCAGACAAGGGGCTCCATTCTTTCGTATCAATCCCATTAACAATGCCCCTCAACTTCCAGTCATTCTCATTTATAATGCTGTGCAGACCCCAACCACCTTCAGATGTTTTCAGCTCCCAGGCATATCCATGACTCACAGTAACCACGCGATCAGCTGTCTTAAGACCAGCTGCAAATATGTTGAAGTGCTCTCCACCGATTGGGTCATACAATTTGAACAAGTCAAGATAATGTTCTGGCAGATCAACGTAAGAAAAATCATCCACCGGACCCCGACCCTGAAGGCAATACAAAGTTTCAGTGCTACAGAACTAGTAAAGTTTCAAACTATAAGATAAAGAGAGAAACACCAATATATTTAAACTTCAAAGAATCACTTGTATTGAACCTATGGTGAGATACATGACACAATTAAATGAATAATATTGAGCAACCAAATCATTTAGGCACATGCAGTTCTGTTCCTTTTTCAACAGATTCCTACACTGAAGGATAACTTCATGATCTTAAGTGTAGTATCAATTGTCAAATACTAGGATCAATTCTTCATTATTTCTCTTTTCCATAAGATGTTCTTTTCCGGATTCTGAGCAATTTCACCAACAATTCTTTTAGTAGCACTGTCTAACAATGTTTAGAGGGTTAGGTAAGAATTTCAGTTCACATAATTAAGAATGGGAATATTCACAAAATTTTTTCGTCCCAAAAAAAGAAAAAAAGATTCAAAAAGAAAAAAAAAATTTGGAATGTCCCAGAAAGTAAAAACATAAAAATACATTACAAAAAAAAAAAAAAAATCAGTTAACAAGTTGACACTAGCTAACAATATTACAACTGATTGACTACAGGTTGTAGAAAGTTTCGAGGGAGTGGTCAATTCTGAACAAACCCTAGTCAGAATCTCACCACATTTTTTTCACATGTAAGAGAATGGGTAAGATTATGAAATACATGCTCTAAAGTCATTTGAAGATAAAGGATCAAGTATACGGTAAACATAACATGGAGGGAAAAAAATGATAAAGACATATTGACAATGTTAATATCAACACATCATTCTCTTTAGAAAGGCACAAGGAGTCTTAATATTAAGGTTGAAGTAGATTAGCAGTGTGTTAAGAAAGTATTAAAAGCAGAGGATATACTTGATAATAGTAAGGCATGCCGTTTTGTGACAATATAAACATTTATTATTAGTAAAAACACCACTTCCTTTAGATAATGCATGTTGACAAACCAAAACCACGTTAAGCACGCATCTTTTACCCTTAGGCTACTGAGGCACTACGCACTGCCAAAATATTATCAACAAGAAACTAAATCTAGTTAATATAGTTGAAATATCACTTCTTGAGTGAAACAAAAGGAATTTTTAAAGCAGTGAACAAACCTGGTGAGCAATGTTATGAATTACAAGAACAGATCTTGTGAACTGCATTAAACCATTGTCTCGATAATATGCCTTCAGATACACAGGTAACAGCGCTGTATGCCAATCATTTGCAATAAAAACCAAATTTCCATCACCATAGCAGACTCCACCACATGGGACATGCCAAGGAACCTAGAAATCAACAATTTCTCTTTGAAACTAAAACAGATAAGAGCAAGTAGTTTATAACTAGAAAACAACCTCAAAAAAACTATCTTAAATGTTAACAGGAACAATCATCTAATGTATCAGTTATTGTGAAAGTAACGTGCTTCAAAATTTATTGTTATTATATTAATTTTTTCACTCATTCCACAACACTATTTTTGTCCAAGTATTTTGCTATCTGGACTATTTACATCTTTATATGCATTAAGGAACCTATCTTTTGGAACAAAAAAGATAGGTCATATCATCATAATTGTTCCAAAGACATGTACTCCCAGCTATTCATAAGTTGTTTCAAAAATAATTTGGTGAGACGTATCAGCTGGATTTTCTAGAGCGGTTTCAGATGGCAAATATAAACCAAAGAACATACAGGTCCAATCCAAAGACACAAGCTTAATTTTCCACTTAAATCAATTTTGTTTCTGCCTCCCCACATGCAGTGCATAAATCGTGGAAAGTTACTATATATCCATCCCAATTCATCCAATGTAAAAAGGAAAAGAACAGCGGCCTGGTCAATTGTTACCCATATTGGTTGTATTCCTGTTCTTAACTACAATGTATGATAGAAGAAATTGCATGGATTGAAGCCAGTTAAATGGGCACCCTGTCAATTTTTATAATGCCTTAGGCCTATAACTAAAAGTTTACCTCAACAGCAGCTTTGCAAAATAATATCATGCGCTTCAAAATGTCCTGTACAATAATAACACAAGAGAAGTAATAAGACTTCAACACCAAAATAATTATTATGAAAACAAATCCAATTACCACATTCCTTTGACAACTACAACCGGTTTCTTATCCTTAATTATCGACATGCAATGAGTAATATTCCCAAATCAGTTTTTTGAAAATTGGTTTCCGAACGGCAGACATTCAGTTTATGCCAATAAAAGAAAACTTCTCTTACCATTCTGTTGCCACCATATATGTTTCCCTCAGTATGACGAAACAATGAACATTCAATGAATACAAAATCAACTCCATCAATGAAGGTTTGGAAATATGTCACTTCAAAATCCTGCAAAGTGATAGATTATATATGATTGAAATGTGCAAAAATTCATATCATCCGAACAATAAGATGAAAGTTAGTAATAGCCAAACACCATGACAGCAACGCACCTGCCCATCCACCTTATATCTCTTTCGAACATCAGTATTCTGAGGTTCACCATAGTTACCATATCTAGGAACAACAACCTACACAAAAGAGAATATCTTGGATTTAAAATGTAGAACAGAATCATATAGTACCTCAAAGTTCTAAACAAAAGAAAACACATTAACACAGATCAAACTGGCAAGCATAGGCTACACTAATAAATTACAAATTAGAGCCTTTTGAGACAAAAGCTTCTTTTGATATTTTTTTTTTCATATAAATAGCACTGGTAATATCACTCAAACTGCACAATTTTACGGTGCAAGCCTCTCAAAGCTAAGCCTCCTCAGAATTTTTCACATGCTCATAAGACATAAAAGGAAATTTCAGGCACTAAATTCAATGATATTTTATTTCTCTGAATTATTATTGCTCAATTTAGAAAAATATTTTGGATATGCTTAGAGGAAGCTAATAGCATTTTTTTTTTGTTGAGCTTTGTCTTCAAGCCACCCTGTTCTATTGAACCAACAAATTTTTCACTTCATGGCTACTGAAGACGTAAAAAACCTAAGAAGTTCATTAGCAGCAGTTAAAGAATTAAAAGATTAAAGCTAAAGAAGAACAGAAAGAAAAACTCTTCATCATTCTCTTGGACTTTTTGAAGTTTGTACAGCAGTACAAATTTTTTAAAAAAGCTGCAATTTATTTAACGGCTTATAAAGCATTGATGATGCATCCATTTCCTCTGTTCTTTTCCAACTTATGCTTTAATTTGTCTTTCTACTCTCAAGTTTGGTCAATTGTATGAATAAGGAGAACTTGCAGGCATAGTCACGTGGTAGGACATCTCTCAACTGGGCAAGAGACCAAGGTTCAATCTCCATCCCCAGTTTAAAAATGTATAGAGAAAGAGAACACCATTACCATAACTCGGTGTCCACGTCGAGCTAAAGCCTTTGGTAAGGACCCAGCAACATCTCCAAGGCCACCTGGGAGAACCCTTGGTTGTGTCAATCTGAATGATACAAGAAGGACATTGTCCACCACACACAGCACAAAGATGTAATACCTGTTTTAATCCATGGAGCACATTCTGCAGCAACCAATATAACATTCATGACATTGGCCCCAGCCAAAGGAGGGGGTTTGGAGTCTTCAGTCCTAGAACTACTTTCAACATGATCATTAATCTCAGGTAAAGTGGATGCATTAGAACCTTCAGTCTTTTCATCATTTATAGTGGAAACTTCTGAAGTGTTTGTGAGAAACGAAGGCAGCTCATCTGTCCATACTTTCTCTGAACTCTCAACTTTTAACTGTCTGGTAGAATTGTTAACAGAGAAGTCTGTTTTAGGATATAAAGGTGGTTTGAGTTCCTCTTTACCTTTAGAATTATCTCCACTAACAGTTAAAGATGCAGTTTTTGATGTCTCAGCTGCAGTTGCAGATGGAGTTCTCGATATCTTAGCTGCAGTTGCAGATGGAGTCTCTGATTTCTCATCTGCAGTTGAAAGAACATAGCTGCTTGAAACAAGGTTTCTCTTTCCATTTTTTTGTTCAAGAAAATCCTCTCCACTATCTGAAGCATTATCTAGATTTTGCAAAGGACTCTCTCTATGGTCATGAGAAGTTCCCTCCATTTCTTGGTCCACACTGCTTCTACTGATAGAAGTAACTAGTTTCCTTCTTTCAGCAATCTGCAAAGTATGTGCAAATGCTCACTATAAAAAAATCTCTGATATGAGGGTGACTACCAAATATCTGAGGAGATTGACATGACATATAAACAAGTGAAAATGCAATTGGCTTTCTGACGAAATTATGATCAAGCTCATACTATCAAATCCTCATAAAAAAGTGTAGCTTGTGGAGGAGAACAATGGACCCATAAGAAATTTTATTCGTAGACGATAGATCATATATTGCACATTAGGCCATGCACAATATATAGACTAATGAAGACCATCCACAGGTTGGTCAGTGCGGGCTCTCAAATTTGATTACGAAATTGGAAAAGCATTCTATTTTCAGAGGCTATCAAATGTTTTAACAAGTATTGTCAAAAAGTTTTAACAATGATTCCCATCAAATGACTTTTCCAAAGATTGGCTCCTCAACTAACCACATCCAATTTCCAACATCAAGAAATATCTTCTTCAAAAAGTAAGACACACCCTAAAACAGAAACTTCATTATCTGAATTCAAGATCAAATAGCAAGAATACCATCATAATTTACACCCCAAATTCAGTAATCTACAATTGCAAATAATAATAAAGACTAGTAGTCACACCTGCTGAAGTAGGTCCCTTTGCAAAGCAAGGACTTTCTTGCTCTTCTCAATTGTAGCCTGAAGTTTATCATCTGATCCATCACCACTAACACCTTCCTTACCAGCAGCTCTCACAGCCACAGGCTTAAACCTCAAAGAAAACCTATCACCAGAAACACCAACATTAAATGCCCATTTCGGTCTATATCCCAAAAGGGAGAAACGGGGAAGAAGCACAAAATTTTCCGTCTTGGTTTCAAGAATATAAGGAAGTGAGCCTATAGACGCCATTCTTTTGTTTGATGAATTGCCACAAAGACGCAACACTGAAAGTTAAAGCAAAATCAGGGACCTTTTTCTCAGTGTACAATGGGAATAAATTTGAAAAGAGAAGAAAGAAACCCCAATTACAGAAAATGGAGCGTGATTCTGCATTTATATAAAGCGGAAGAAGAAAAATTGGGTGAAACAGAGAGTGAAAATGTAGGAAAATACAAAGGCAAAAGAACGCAAAAATCTGCGTGTAGTTTGGTTGAAGTGGAACCCACAAGAAAGAAAATCATAGAGGGTGTTGAATGTTGATTGATTGATTTGAGGCTGAAATTAGCTAAGAATTTAGGAGCAGGAGCGAAAATATGTGATAT
The DNA here is from genome assembly GCA_948099555.1 of Croton setiger. Classification (NCBI taxonomy): domain Eukaryota; kingdom Viridiplantae; phylum Streptophyta; class Magnoliopsida; order Malpighiales; family Euphorbiaceae; genus Croton; species Croton setiger. The sequence continues at coordinate 45,671 of CANUEY010082534.1, forward strand.
ATCTGTACAAGCAAATTGAAATGCGTTCAAATAACATTTGGATTTGCATTAGCTAAACCACATAATCTGCCTCAGAATTGGAGAGAGAGGGAGAGAGAATAGGTGGGCCCTGTAGTATCCAACACAAGCCCAGTGGCATTTACGCACATTGTTAAATTAATGGGGAATTGTACACCATAACAAATTTGGTCTATTAAAATATTATTTTTAAATTTTTATTAGTTTTTAATATTTGTTATTTTTTACAAATATATTTTATAACCGGTTATTTAAAAATAAATTTATTTTGTCCCGGTAACTTTTTTATTTCCACCGTAAATAAATTTATTTTTATTTTCTTTTATTTTTGGTCATCATTCTTGAAAATAAATTTTTTTTTACACTTACCAAAATAGATTTATTTCCTTAACAAATTAGGTGCATAAATTTATTTTTTCGTATTTTTCACCTTTTCATGTTGCTCGTTTGTTAATATAAAACATTTAGGTGTCTGTTTGTAATTTTTAAAAATTTAAGGACTGAAAATATACTTTTAGGCACTAGTTCATCTTCTTCGTTTAGGTCTCCTCCACCGCTACGTTGAATCAAGGCCGAATTTCATCTTCTTTAGCTCTTTTATTCTTATTCTACTTAACGCTTCCATCATTTGCGCTTTGCAGAACTCGTCTCAGGCCACACCTGGATCTGTTCTTATCACCATATCTCAAGGCAAGTTCTTCTCCATTGGCTTCGATCTCGCCTGGGCTAGAGCCACTGGTCCAGGATCTAAAGCCATGGAACGGTTCCTTCCGGTTGATGTCCGCCTCTGCTGATGCCCATCGTTGTAGTTCACGGGAGAAGACGATCGATTGGTGAACGTCATCTGTAAGTAGATCGGCATCGTCAGAAACGAAGAAGTTTAATGGGGTCTGTGTGTTTGGTGCTCTTGGTAGCGCTCCTTCCAGCCGATGGCCGCCGAGATGTTATCTCTTCCGATGCCCACGGTTGCAGTTTGGCGGAAAAGATGATCAGTTGGTCATTGGTGAACGTCATCTGATAGTAGATGGCCAACGATAAAAACAAAGAAGGTTTCTGGGTCTGTGTACGCCGTGTTTTTTTTTTTTTTTTTCAAGGGCAATTTTGGAATTTAGAAAAATTGTGTGGTATATTTTGAGTAAAACTTATTTTGTGGTATTTTCTAAAAGGCAACTATTGTTTGTGGTACTGGCTAAGTTTGTCCATTATTATTTTCTTCAAATATCGACAAAAAAGATTCTAATTAAAAAAAAAACGTTTTTTTTTTTTAAAAAAAATAGTTTGAATAGTCTAGTGGAGTAATTTAGCATTCAGCATTGAAAATGACAACAGTAATTTGATGTTTGTATATAGAGACATTTGAAAAAATAATAATAGCAAAAGATGTGGCTACGATGATTCTTGGAAATCAATTAAGATTTTGTATAGTTAGTTGTTTGCTAAATATTAGGTACACTAACTCTTATTAAAATATATTTGCACGAAGTACTGTTTTTTAAGTATATCTTTTTCATTATCTGCCTGTTTAAATTTCATAATCTATTAACTGTATAAAAAAATCACACAATATTTGTTTTAAGAGCCAAATGGGGGAAAAGAAAAGTTGGACTGTTCAACTTAGGGGAATTGGGTCAATCAACATAAGCTAAATTTAGCTCGGAGTAAGTCTTGGCCCAAGGAAAAAACATGCTGTGACAAGATTGTAAGTGTCATGAGAATATGGTTGTTCAAACTTAGCTCAATATGTTTTTTCTTTGTATTCTCATGATGAAATTTGGATTGAGAAACTACTAGACTTACTTTTAAGTTAAAAACTGCTTTTAAGCAATGTCAGACACTCTTAAAGTCATTTTCAAAACAACTAAAAAAACTTAATCTTAACATTCAAATTTTAAACTCTTTGATTTGTTTGTGATCCAACATACAAAAAGGTACACATTTACACAAGTATATCACATAAGTGAGAGATTTGTGGAGCAATCAAGGAGGGAACATAGAAGCAGAAGTGGGAGCCCTCTCAATGTTGGCTTGCTTGAACTTAATATTGTCTAGCTTTTGTTGGCACCATTTGAGTTGGGCTGAGGACACAGCTCCCAATTCTAATACTCTTGATACCAATTTCATGTCTATCATTGTAAATAAAAGCTCCTTCCTTTCACTCTCTTCAAGAGGATTTACCACTTTCCTCAACCAGCACTTTCGCTTTCCTTTTTTATCTTTTAACCATATTTCCTTCTGCACCCACACCGTATATTCAATTAAAATAGTCAGTTAGTTGGTATTGCAGTCACCTCAAAGTTTACATCTTTGTCAAAAGTCTAACAATTGAAAGGATAAAAAATATATATATTACCTTATCATTAACTTAAAAAAAAATTATCCATTTTCATTTGATAGCAGCTCTTTTTTAAAATATTATGGCATAAGGCCAAAAAGTACAAAAATGAGAGGGTGGTTATATGATCTATAGCCTAAACATTTGATGATTTACTTAAAAAAGAAAACTCGGTAGGATTTGATTACATATGATGTTCATTATTAGTATTAGTTGTTCTTAATCTAGACATTCAATTAGTAAATAGAGAGTAATTAATATTCACACCCGTCTAACGTAGAATCGGTTATTTGATTTGAATTAACACCTATCAATTTATTTTTCTTATATACGAGAATTTTGAATGGAATTTTTTCATATTTTTACATGTAATTAATAGCTAATTTTGAAATTAATGTTGAGTTTATACCATATATAACATTGAAATTGTTTTAAAAAGGAAATTACCTTTTGCAGGTTCCTAGTGATATCAGAAAAGAGTTTCAAATCTCTTGGGTCTTCCACAGGTGGATAAGTCCATAAAGAGCTTGTAAATTTCCACCAACCCTTTTTGTTGTCTGATTTTACAAATAACCAAAAAGCTTCAATGCACAACTCTATGGCTTTTGATACTTCTTTAACTTTTATGCCTTCCACTTCCATTTCCTCCTTTGCTAGCTCAAAATATCCTTTTCAATTGTCACAAAATAAAATGGGTTAGATTGAAAATAAAAAAAATAAAAATCTAAGGCCAAATAATTAAACAAGATAAATAGTAACCTGAAAGCTTAGGGACTTGAAGAAGGCAATTGAGTGAAAATCTTGCTCTAACATAATTCCAAACCCTTTTGCCTTCAAATCTTTCATCTTCCATAAATCTTTCTAAAAGCACTTTGAACTTCTGGAATTCTTGAACCACATGATGATCATAAAATATACAATCTTGAGAATTAGAATTTGCAAGAGCTTCAACTTTTCTGTATTGATGGTGTAAGGCTTCCCATGATAAGCATGATTGAGCTACATAAATAAGCTCAAATTCAGTCTCTAAGTTTCTTATAAGCCTCTTTCTTGCACTTCTATTCCATGATGATGATGATGATGTATTTGGAGATAGAGATGAATCCACTTCCTCTATGCTCTCAAATGAATTCGGAGTTCCTACTTGATTATTCCTCAAGATTGTACCTACAATTGGAAATCAATATTTTTTTTTCTTGAAATTTAGAATATACTAAGCTCAAGAATATAAAAAATGTTGACAAAAATACTTACTTATTCCACAAGTTCTTTCGTAATTTAGGAGATCAAACCATCTCATTCTTTCAGTGTACTTGTTGTAGAAAGAATCAAAATCTTGATCTTCATGTTCAAGATAAGATTGTAATTGTATTGTTGGCGAGTCGAAGCTGAAAATAGAGTGTGGACTTTGATTTACAGGTAGTGAAGCTTCATGTAGGTCAATATTATTGTTGGCTTTAGGAGTTGAAATATTAGAGCTACAAAAGGATGAGATATAATCATTTAAATTTATGTCATTTGTAGATGATTTAACTATAAAATTAGGTCTCTCATACTCCAAACTCTCTACTTTGCTATAATCTATAGAGGATGATTCCGAACTACTAACAGAAGAATCAAAATTCGTAACTCTCCCATCTTCTTGGGAATCAAAATTTCCTTTTTCTTCTTCTTCATCTTCTATATTTTCATCCCCACATGAAAATTGAAAATCTTTCTCTAGGATTTTATTATCCTCTTCAAACCCATAATTATTCTCAAACTGGAATACTTTTTGTTGGCAAGAAATTGATGCTATTCTTGAAAAACTATAAAAAGCAACAATTTCATTTTCTTTACAATTTTGAACACTCTCAATTTCCTCTTCTTGTTCTATTTCTGTGGCTTCATTTATATTGGTCAATTTGGTGATTGGAAAAACAAAAATCACACAATTCTTGAACAAATTGAAAACAAATACACCAACAACACAAATGAAATTAAAAGGGTAGTAAAAGACAGGGAAAGTCCATTTAAGAAGTAGTTTAAGCCAAAGAAAAATTTGGCAAAGAAAAAGAAAAACAGGATGGATATAGAAGCTTAAATAAAACCACTTCAAAAATCCATTTGGGATAAGAATAGCTTCAACGATCAACCAACAAGAAGCAAGAGCACCCATAATTAATCATTAATTCTAACCAAAACCACTTCACTAAATAATTAATCAACCACTAATTTGTAAAGTAGCAAGTGTTGCTAGCTTAATTTCTTTGCTAGTGTCTATATATAATAAATGCAATTAAATAATTGGGGCTAGGGTCGTTATTGGAGATGAAGAAACCAAGAAAGAGTCATGTTGGAAACTTACGACAAATCATTAATAGTTTTCACTTTCTTTTGAGGATAGAGTGGACTTTATTGGCTTAGAAAATACTTGGTCAGATCCTTGCCTAATCTTTTTGTTTACTTCTATGCTTACTTGGATCCTATCCAAACCATCCTTATTTAAATAAAACAGATTAAATAACTAATCTCTTTTCAGTATTTAGCATTGAGTTCATAAAAAAATCACAAATGGCAAAAAAAATTCATGTGTTTATTGCTTTAATTGTGATGATACCAAAGAAAATGGTAGATAGTCAATTGTTTAAATAACATATATATAATTATCCTATAAAAAGAAAGACATATACTTAAATTAATTAGACCTAACCTAATTTTTTACGAATTGAAATATTTTATTTCAACATGTTTTTTTTAATTGGAAAAGAGATTTCTTTTGAGAATCAAACTCAGATTTCTATATCAAGTTGCAGGTCAATATGGTCTTCGGGGAGGGGTGTGAAGAATAATCGCAACATTAAGACATTAGTTAAGCAGTAATGTTGTAATTGCAAAAGTTGCTTAGGAAATCCAAATATAATAAAGACTGATTTTCTTTGAAATTAAGATAGAAAGAAACGTATGAACATTTTTATAATAAACAATGAACAAAATTGCAGGAAAAAGTACAAAGAAGAAGGCAGAATTGAAAAGTGGAGGTTGTACTTGTACGTCATCACACAGTTCTGGTCTGGTCATCGATGATGGATAACCGTGAATTAAGTCAATGGCTTCTTTCATTAACTAACTACCTACCTAACCCTAACTGTCTCTGTTCCCTCTCCAAAGTTGTATAAAATAAGATTATTTGCTTATTTTGCGGGTTTTATGAGACAGAATGTCTTCAAGTATTTCTTTTAGCGAAAATTGTAAAATTGTCCCTTCACCTATAATTTTTTGTCCTTTAGTTTTAAAACACATTCTTTTATGGGAAATTACTTACCTGCATTCCATATATGTTTTTCATTTTTTGGAAGAGTTTATGTATTGTTATAAATGCCCATATTGAATATTTTTCTAAATTTTATATTGGTTTAGTGCATCGCACGAGGTATAGGAAAATCTTTCCCTTCTTTCATCCATGTATTTTAACATTAATGTATCCTTTCAGTTAACTAACACTCTATTTACCATTAATTCTTTAGCCAATTATTCAATTAATATATTAGCCGTGTTTCAATTGGGTTTTCTTATTGCTTTTAGTGCAATGAGAAGTGGAGGTCTTGAGTTTAATTTTTCAAAATCCTATCTTATCACGTATGTATTAAAAAAAGTGTATTGCGCATGTTGTATTTTCCACATAAGGGTCACCCCTTGTTATATTGACTCATATTGCTTATTCACTCAATCGGACCTCCATATGCATTAAAAAAAATGTCAACATGTAAATGTAACATAGTTTATTCAGACGAGATTTGGTTAAAAAAAAAATCAAAAATACGAACCTTCAACTAAATTGAAAGAGGCTAGAACCGATTATGAACCCAACAGAAAATTATGGTTCTGTTTAGTTTGGTTTAGGCTTCATCTTCTTTTGTCCATAACTTGGAAAATCCCTAACTTTTTTTTTTTTAATCTAGAGGAGGTTATTAACGGATCAGATAATATTACGTGCTATATAGTTAGTGTGGCCACAGTTCGGGAGCCAGTTAACCGACAGTTCGCCCTTTTTTTTTAAAAAATTTAACGGTTAACCAGCGGTTCAATTTAACGATTCGAACGGTTCGACAACGGTTCACCGTTTGTAACGGTTACAGTTCGAAAAAATGTTGAACCGGAACCGACCCGCCGACCGACCGGTTCTCGGTTCAATGGCGGGCCGGTCCGGGCTTTTGACGGGCTGGGCCAGGCGGGCCGAACGGGCCAACCCGGCCCATGGCCACCACTATATACAGCAGAGATAACTATCTTCTGAGCACCAACAATATGGTCGGCAAGAATCGAATTCAAGACATTTGCACCCAAAATCCCTAACCTTTTCAATTCCATTAAATGAATTAAAATTATTCAATAAACATCATAATCAACAATTAAATTAATGAAGGGGCTCATATTTTTACTTGCCATGTTTTTTAGAACTAGTGTTTGCTCGCGGACTTAATTTTGTTTAAGATTTGTTTCATATCGTGTAAATTTATTTTATATTTTGGTTACTAAGCAACCACGACTCAAGAGACATTGAGACTATATTAGAATTCTATTTAGAGATATAACAAATGAAAATTTTTAAAAATAGTATCGTGCTCCATTAATTTTATGTGTTTCTATACAACTTATTTTATTTTATTTTAGTTTTGACAGACTTATAAAATTTGTTAATGTTATTAATATTGAATGCAAAAGAGTGACCATAGTGTAAATTACTATTTTCTAAGTATGGATAAAAACTAAATGCAAAATATAAAGAAAAGAATTAAACATTACATGATAGGCTAGCGGAATAGCACCTTCTTAAACCAAATCATACATAACAATACATGGCCAGGAAATAAAAATTGTTTTTTTTATAATAATTTATATCATATGGATATGACAGTTCAAGACGTTAAATGCTTAACGAGCAAATTATGTTTAGAAACCTTTTATTTTGTTAAAGATCCACGATTCAGTTTGCTCACAGCTCAGCTTTGTTCATGTCTGATTCTATGAAGCGGAGATTTGTCCATCCGGTATTGATTTCTAATGTTCAAAATAATAATAATAAATAACTGAAATTACACCCTTATATTATACTCCCACTGGACACTTGGCTTTATACAGGGGACATTTTCACTTTCACCCCACAATTCCTTTTATCTTTCAAATATATTTTCAATCAAACTTTACATTCAACTCAGAACTAGCAGTTGAAGTCTTTCAGTGGAGCAGGTAACGAAGATGTTTCCGGTGAAACCCATCTCCGTTTTAGATAGAAAACCAGCAAAATAGATTTTTTAATCACCTCATCCAAAAAATCTTGGTTTATATTTATATTTTAATATATACTATTATTTTTTTTTTTTGAGGGAAAAAAATTCAAAATGATACGACGACGTTTAAAGTATAATAATAATTGCCGGCCGCGTGATTTGTGTTCCGAAACGTATATATAACGAGGAAGGAGCCAACCACAATGGAAAACATCGTCAACAACAACAACCGCCTTTTGGCGTAGACTTTAAAAAATTCATTTTCAAATTTCTGTATTGACTCAGTCTTCCTCTTCTTCTCTCTTCGCGATTTCTCTAGTTTCAGGTTTGTCTATCTCTCTCTCTCTATAATTACTTCTCTATCATAGTATATGTTAGCATTTTGTTACTGTGTGGGTTGTTGCTTGCTTGGCTTCTTGTAGACGCGTCTATCTTATTTTCATTTTTTTAGTATTTTTAGTTAAGCTTTCAAAAATGGCAGTTGTGGAATTGATTTCAAATTGAAGTTGCTTTTACGCTTCCATTTTTCATCAACTACTGAATACTAATTATACATTAAGCTATTGTATCAAGCTTTAATTCCTTTTTTCCCCTTGCTGTAATTATTGTAATGTTTTGTTACTTCACATGGTTGCAGAATTTTCTGCAGCGCAGAGCAATTTGAAAATTGATCCCTTGTATTTCTCTGCATTCGTTAAATTTGAATTTGGAATTCAGGATTGCGGTTATAGTGTATGAGTTGGGTTGAGCGAGGAGGAAACTCAGGAAACAATTGGTGCGTTGGTTCAGTGTAAGAGATTTCTTGTTTTGAGTGTTTTCTGCTAATTTTTGAGTTCGAAACTATTGATGTAGATAAAAGGGTTTTAAATTATAGAAAGATGAAGAAATGGATATGGGCTATCTGGGGTGTTTTCATCGGGTCCTCCTTCGTACTATTACTTTTGAGAGACGGTGTGATGAGAAATCCATTTGGGGAAAGTACATTGCTGAATTCTGTTGCTGTCAACTTATCTGATCCTATTAATTGGATTGAAGATGGGGTTCCACCTGTATTCCATAACCCAGAAACTGATAACCAAGCCATTTCAGCCGGAACACTAGTCTCTAGTCTCTTTATTGATAGAAACTTTTCTGACGAAGTTCGAAGTTCATTACTGACTTGGAATCATATGCGACACCTAGTCAATTATTCAAAAGGTTTACCTAAGGGAGTAGAGGCTATCAGAGAAGCTCAAGTTGCATGGGAGAGTCTTATGGAGTCATTCAATAGGAAGGAACAAGAAGAGACTAAAGAAGTTTCACTTCATAAAGTGAATGAAAGACAGTGTCCTTATTTTCTTAATAAAATGAATACCACAGAATTAGGAGACGATGGTTATAAGCTCCGAATACCATGTGGGCTTATTCAGGGTTCTGCAATTACTATAATTGGCATTCCTAATGGTCTTCTTGGTAGCTTCTGGATTGATTTATCAGGGGAACCACTTCCAGGAGAGCCAGAGCCTCCTATTATTTTGCATTGTAATGTTCGACTTTTAGGTGATAAGAGAACTGAGAATCCTGTAATTGTCCAAAACACATGGACAGCAGCTCATGATTGGGGCGAAGAGGAGCGGTGCCCTCAATCTATTCCAAGTGAAAACAAGAAAGGTGAGTAATTGTTCCATCTCCTTAGTCACTATACTAGATGAACAAAGTGTTCAGTAAGCTAGTTAATTTTGAAAAATAAGCTCCTAAGTTTGTATATATTTTGAATAAGCTAAATGAATCAGTAACTTTCTGTCAACAAGAAAACCTCTTCTTTGCAACTTTAGCTATTTTTATTACTTTTTACTCTATTGGGATGTTATTCATCCTACCTTGATTGTTAAGTACAGATGTTTCAAATTTTACATTTGATCTCCGAAAATGCAGACTAGGAAATGAAAAATTATTATAATGAACATCTGACTTTCGTATGAAATGTCTCCCATTTTCTAGATATATTTTTCTGTTAAAAGTAAATTGAATTTTGGAGCAAACACATTACAACGGGGACGATAATGATAACTATGGATACATATTCTTGTCTTGTGTATGTTTTGAATACTTTATACCCATCTCTGTGTGTTATTACTTACTTTTCAGCTTTCTTTCTTATAATACATAGTTGATGAATTAATCCAATGCAACGAAATGGTGGGGAAAGTTTTTAGCCACAACTATACTTCAAGTAGATCATCAAACATCTTTAAATGGCCACCACGGAACAATTCTGGATCTGGACACTACTTTCCATTCAAGCAAGGGTATTTGTCAGTCATGACACTAAGAGTGGGAGAAGAAGGAATTCAGATGACAGTTGATGGAAAGCACATAACATCCTTTGCTTATCGTGAAGTATTTCTCTTGTTTCATCCTGAGTTTTTGAAACATTTAATTTGAACACTTAACTTCTTTGTTTCTGCTCATTTTAATAGTTATTGGATGTCTTGATGTTTACAGACTTTGGAGCCTTGGCTTGTTAGTCAAGTCAGGATATCTGGAGACTTGAAATTAATTTCCGTCTTGGCCAGTGGCTTACCCTCGTCCGAGGAATCAGAGCACATTGTTGACTTAGAGTCATTGAAGTCAACTGAACTGCAATTGCACCAACCCTTGGATCTTTTCATTGGTGTCTTTTCTACGGCCAACAATTTTGAACGTAGGATGGCTGTTCGTAGAACATGGATGCAGTACCCTGCAGTGAGGACAGGAGCAGTTGCAGTGCGCTTTTTCGTTGGTCTGGTTAGAGCCATATTCTCCTTCTGTTTTAATCAGCTACACATTACATTCAAATTCTGTTGGCAGCTGATATGTGCACCATATACATCATAAGTTTTTTATTGCAGTTTTCTTGTATCGAGTTACTTGAAGTATCTTGTCTAGTTTAATCCTAGAAGGCTGTCTTGTCAAATTCTATTTGATCAACTCATATAACTGGGGAACACAACGGAAAGTGGAAATATCATGCATTTTATCATATTTGCAGCATAAAAACCAGATGGTGAATGAGCAACTCTGGAATGAGCTACAAACTTACAGAGACATTCAACTGATGCCTTTTGTTGACTATTACAATCTTATAACCTGGAAAACTGTAGCAATATGTACTTTTGGGGTAAGTTCTTACTTTCTAATTAATGAAGAAAAAGAATATAATCTCCCTTTCTTATTAATTAAGAAAAAGACTATCTTGTTGGCTCATTGTCTCTTTTGACAGGCAGAGGTTGTTTCAGCCAAATATGTCATGAAAACAGATGATGATTCATTTGTTAGAGTAGATGAAGTGCTAACTTCTTTGAAACGAACCAATATAAAGCATGGCCTTCTGTATGGTCTGATAAACTACAATGCACAGCCTCATCGGAATCCGAGTAGTAAATGGTATATCAGCCTTGAGGTAAGTTTCTGCTCAACATCCTTTAATTATGTTAAATTGGTCAATATTGCTGAACCTTGATCAGCAGCATAAATGTATAATGATGATTAAAATCCATCTCTTCCGCATTCATTCATTCTTCAAGCAAAGCGTAACTTTAAAATCTCAGCATGCCCCTCAGTGTATAAGATAAGTAAAATCTAAGTATAGTAGTTTGTAGATTGCTTCCATCTAATATAAAGCTCCTGAGAAAATAAGTACAAATCTTTTGAGCCAGATAATGTTGGATTCTGTTTTGGAGGTTGATATCCTTGGTTAGATCATGTTCTCTGTGTTTTTGGAAATAGATCCAATAATCTAGACAGTCTGATGTTTGCTGTCGGCCTTTCCTGGCCATTTAAACATTAGAATCTCATAAACCAATTTGAAACTTCTATTTATGAAGAGCTTATATGTTCTTTACTTTTCCTTCCAGCTTTTAATTGATGATTTCTGAAAAATTCCTCTAAGGCTTCAAAGTTTTTTCATTTTCGCCGATGGATATCATACTTTTATTTAGAGAAATACTGAATCAATGATTTAGGAACCAGCATGTTTCCTAGTTATTTAACGGATTTGGCATATGGTGGCTTTTGTTGACTTAGCTTTCATGGGAAAAGAGTAGATGAATGTCCTGGTGCAGGTTGGGGAATAGAATGAGCAACAGGATAGTGGGAATATGAAGGAGAATTAGTACGTGCATAAAAATATTATTTTTGCATAAACTCCTCAAGGTTAAACGGAATATCCATTACCGATACTGAAAGGCTATGCCTAGAACAGGAAGGCGGTGATTACTCTTATGAGTTATGACGTGGTTATCACATTACATTAAATCAGATTAAACAGGGAAATACTATGTGTTGTGTGTGCATTCACATGCTTTTTTGCATGTCATGTTTCCTTATAAATAGTTCGTGCTCTAGCAGCCCTCTTTTGCTTGATGCAGGAATGGAATGAGAGTTATTATCCACCTTGGGCACATGGTCCTGGCTATGTGGTATCGCAAGACATTGCAAAAGCTGTTTACAAGAGGCACAGAAAAGGTCAATTAAAGGTAGGAAGGATGGTAAAATTGTTCTACTCTAGTTTACTTTTCCTTGATTGTGATCTTTTATTATTTGTTGATTATGAGAACAGATTTTCTAAAAACTGAAGTTCCCATGTAGATGTTCAAACTAGAGGATGTTGCTATGGGGATATGGATAGCAGAGATGAAGAAAGGGAATTTGCAGGTTAGTTATATAAATGAAGATAGAGTTCACAATCAAGGGTGCAAAGATGGGTATGTTGTTGCTCACTACCAAAGCCCCAGACAGATGCTTTGCCTATGGCAGAATTTGCAACAAGGAAATGAGCCTGTTTGCTGTTCAAGTTTATGAGCAAAGCAATATTTCTTCTAGGAGTGCATTGACTTACACCAAAGAAGAGAGCAGAGGATTCACCAACGTTAGCCATAGCCATCACTTCAGTTTTCTAAGAGATAGGTAAACACAGATTAGCATTTGTTTGTACATTTTGTGTGACCTATGTCAGATATTGTTCACTTAGATCATAGAAATATGTACATAGATTATAGTGATTTGTCGCAGATAACAATTTAGTTGGTGAGGAAGAGTAGTGATTCTCAGGAAATCTACTGTTCAGATCGTTTTATTTTGTATTCATTTCATCCTTGTGTATAAGGGTGTTGCACTAGCTTTTGTCATTAAATTTTGACTGATTTTTCTTTTTTTTTCTTGCTTTTATGCAAAAGAAAAGAAAGTATTGACACCACCAAATAATAACATCTCAACGTAGCATCCTTTTAGGATATGCTTTATAGCCTCATCAAAATCTGAAATTCCAATTGGCAACTTGTCCAATTCTTTTACTTCCAAGTGTATGGTCTTCAAACTGAGTCTAGAAGCAGATAACATCTGTTTTTTTTTTTTTTTTCTTTTTTGTTGTGATATCATGAACAAATTGAACATAAACAGAACTTTTCAAACTAGAAGTCAGGCCCATAAATTTTGTACTTTAGCTATAACAAACAATTTCTAGCCCCTTCATGAAAAGCCTACTAATATCAACTCAAAAACTGCCAAATGATGTACTGGAAACATCTTCTGTCTGGTTTATTTAAACAACTTACTCTGAACATTCCCACCAAAATAAATTGAACTCACCAACCAAATCTTCATTTCCTAGGAAACACTGTAACATTTTAGCAAACATGTCACCTGCACTATCTCTATCTCTTACCCAAACTCCCATTTGCAAATCTCAGGACCTTTCAAAGGATACCCACATCCCCAAAGTTGGTAACAGAGAAAACCCCTGTCATAAAACATCATTAGATACAAAGATAAGCAAAAGAAATATACTAAATGCCACTTCTTTAGGTCTCCTAAGTCAAGTATTATCTTTTTCTGCTCAGCCTGCAAAAGCTGAGCCTCAGAGTCCAAGTGCTTCAACTTCTAGTAGAATATCATATTCATCATTCTTGCAGTATTTAGATGAAGGTGATGTTAGGAAAGTAGATTTGTTAGAGAATGGAACTGTAGCAATTGCTGAAATTTTCAATCCAACGCTTCAAAAGATTCAAAGAGTCAAAGTACAATTACCAGGGTTGCCACAAGAGTTGTTGATGAAATTAAAAGAGAAAAATATAGATTTTGCTGTTTTTCCAATGGAAGGGAATTGGGTTCCTGCTTTGCTCGACTTGTTGGGGAACTTTGCCTTTCCTTTGATTTTGCTTGGCTCTTTGCTCTTAAGGTCATCAAACATGAATACTCCTGGAGGCCCCAACTTACCATTTGGACTTGGAAGGTAGGAAATATATTTTTTCACACTGTTTCCCTTTTTCTTACAGGATCAGAAAATTATAATTAATTATTATTGAAATTTGTAGCTCAATGATCTTTATTTTTTATGGCTTAACTATATAATTCGTATTCAAATGCAGGAGCAAAGCCAAATTCCAAATGGAACCCAACACAGGAGTGACATTTGATGATGTTGCTGGAGTTGATGAAGCCAAGCAAGATTTTCAAGAGATTGTTGAATTCTTGAAAACCCCAGAGAAATTTTCTGCAGTGGGAGCAAAAATTCCTAAAGGGGTTTTGTTAGTAGGACCTCCTGGGACTGGAAAGACATTACTAGCGAAGGCAATAGCAGGCCAAGCAAGAGTTCCATTCTTTTCACTTTCAGGATCAGAGTTTATTGAGATGTTTGTTGGTATAGGAGCTTCAAGAGTGAGGGATTTGTTCAACAAGGCAAAGGCAAACTCACCTTGTTTGGTATTTATTGATGAGATAGATGCTGTTGGTAGACAAAGAGGAACAGGCATTGGTGGTGGAAATGATGAGAGGGAACAAACATTGAACCAGTTGCTCACTGAAATGGATGGTTTTGCTGGTGATAGTGGAGTTATCGTCATTGCTGCTACTAATCGCCCGGAAATTCTTGATTCTGCTTTGCTTAGGCCAGGAAGATTTGACAGGCAGGTAAATTTATATTGCTTCTACCCTTCTTTTTTTTTTTTTGGCCAATCAGCCTTTCACTGGTTGAAAATTCATGTAAAATGCTTGCTTCTTGATTAGGTTAGTGTAGGGCTGCCAGATATCAAAGGAAGAGAAGATATATTAAAGGTTCATAGCAAAGGCAAGAAACTTGACAATGATGTTTCTCTGAGTGTCATTGCTATGAGGACTCCTGGATTTAGTGGAGCAGACTTAGCAAATCTGATGAATGAAGCTGCGATTCTCGCTGGTAGAAGAGGCAAAGATAAGATCACTCTAAACGAAATTGATGATTCAATTGATCGAATCATAGCAGGCATGGAAGGAACCAAGATGACAGATGGAAAAAATAAAATGTTGGTAGCTTATCATGAAGTTGGCCATGCCGTTTGCGCGTAAGCTTCCTCTTTCTGTATCTAACATGTTGTAATTCTTCACAGTCTAAACCTATTGAACCTTAACAGATCTTTATGTGTATATTCATTTGCAGGACATTGACTCCTGGACATGATCCTGTTCAAAAAGTAACTCTAATCCCGCGAGGTCAGGCTCGAGGACTGACATGGTTCCTTCCTGGTGAAGATCCTGCACTCATCTCCAAGCAACAGCTATTTGCTAGAATAGTCGGAGGACTTGGAGGTAGAGCAGCAGAAGAAGTTATTTTTGGTGAACCAGAAATAACTACTGGTGCAGGAGGTGACTTGCAACAAATCACACAAGTTGCTAGACAGGTAATCTTTAGTAAAAGAAGAAGAGTTTATGTAAATGCTTCAACCATATTAGTTTGCTAAACATGTTAACTTTGTTTAACTAAAACACAGATGGTAACAATGTTTGGCATGTCGGAAATCGGACCGTGGGCGTTGATTGATCCAACAATACAAAGCAGCGATATTGTACTAAGAATGTTGGCCAGAAATTCCATGTCTGAGAAACTTGCAGAGGATATTGACAAGTCGGTTCGATGCATAATTGAAAGAGCATATGAGATTGCAAAGGAACATATAAGGAATAACAGAGAGGCCATTGACAAATTAGTGGAGGTGCTACTAGAGAAGGAAACTCTGAGTGGAGATGAGTTTAGGGCAATTCTTTCAGAATTTACAAATGTTCCTGCTTATATATTACAAGCAGACAGAAAATCTATAAGTGATATGATCAATGTTTAGATGACATCATGCCAATGTGTACAGTGTTTTAGATTATTTGTATACATTGTAACAAGAATGAGATACAAATCAATAAATAATTCTCTTTTTGCATAATTAAAATATCTATTCAGAATGGTTTTCCACTGGATTTTATTTTGACAATGAATGTCGTTTAACTTGAAATAATCTCTAAACGACGTCGGAGCACACTTCCCCTAGGAGTTCCCGAGTTCAGGGGAGGGAATTTATAATTTCTAGTCATTTCAGTTCAGTATCTGCCTGCCGCTCAACGCCAAATGCATGGTTGGGCTACCAAAAGCCGTAAACGGCGATTCAAATTTCATCTCAGTAAAACACCAATGCCTCTGTCTCCTAAAACTTTGTTCTTCACTCAAACAACTCTCTCAAATCCACGCCCAAATTCATATCTTTTCTCTGCAAAAAGATACCTTTCTCATATCCGAAGTGATTCGATTCTGCTCCTTGTCTCAATCACAAAACTTAAGTTATGCCCAAGCTCTTCTTTATAGTTCTGTTAAGAATTCTTTATGTCTGCCTCCAGCTTCTTGGAATATGCTCATTAGAGGCTATGCTACCAGTAATACACCGAAAGAGGCCATATGGGTTTTTCGGAGAATGCGAAGAGAGCAAAGTAGACCCAATAACTTGACGTACCCTTTTCTTCTCAAAGCTTGTACTGGTTCTTTTGCTATCAAAGAAGGGAAGCAAGTGCATGCCGATGTTTTCAAGCATGGGTTGGATTGTGATGTGTATGTCAATAATAATTTAGTCCATTTTTATGGTACTTGCAAGAAGATTTTGGATGCGTGTAAGGTGTTCGATGAAATGTGTGAAACAACTGTGGTTTCGTGGAATGCAATCATTACAAGTTGTGTGGAGTGTTCGCAGTTTGGGGGTGCAGTTGAGTATTTTGTGAAAATGAGGAATTCTGGGTTTGAGCCAGATGAGACTACCATGGTGCTCATGCTTGCAGCCTGCGCTAAAAGTGGGAATTTGGGCTTAGGTAGATGGATTCATTCTCAAGTGATTGGAAAAGGGTTGGTACTGAATTATCAATTGGGTACTGCGCTTGTTGATATGTATGCAAAAAGTGGAGCTGTGGGTTATGCTAAGCTAGTATTTGATAGAATGGGGGAGAAAAATGTGTGGACATGGAGTGCAATGATTTTAGGGCTAGCTCAACATGGATTTGCTGAAGAGGGCCTTCAACTCTTTCTTGAAATGATAAAGAGGTCTAATATACGCCCAAATTATGTCACATTTCTTGGTGTTCTTTGTGCTTGTAGTCATGCCGGTTTGGCAGCTGAGGGGTTCCACTACTTCCACGAAATGGAGCACAAGTATAGGATTAAACCAATGATGCTACATTATGGTGCGCTAGTTGATCTCTTAGGTCGTTCAGGCCGTCTCAAAGAAGCTTACGACTTTATAATGCGTATGCCTTTCCGGCCTGATCCCATTATCTGGAGGACATTGCTAAGTGCATGCAGTATTCACTGTGTTTATGATAGTGATGGGATAGGAGATAAGGTGAGAAAGAAGTTGCTTGAACTAGAGCCGAGTAGAAGTGGGAATTTGGTCATGATGGCAAATATGTATGCTGATGCAGGGATGTGGGAGAAAGCAGCAAGCGTTAGAAGGGCAATGAGAACTATTGGTTTGAAGAAGAAAGGTGGAGAGAGTTGTATCGAAGTAGCTGGATCGGTCCATCGGTTTTTTTCGGGGTATGATTATCAGGATGACAAGGAAGGTGTCTACACGTTACTAGATGTATTGAACTTGCATATGCAGATGCTGAACTTGTAGTGATTTTAATCAATGAACATTTGTTGTGGAAAATGTTTTTGTTCAATTGCCTCTGAGAAATATATATATATATACATATATATCTGAAAAATATATTGTAACATTTTCATTAATTGTAATAGCTTACATTAAACTCCTTGCGATTTGCTACAGGTTATTACAAATGCCCTATAATCTGCAAAACTGCAATGTAGGTACCAAACACTGCCACCATAATCCCCAATATCACAATTCCCACTATTATCACCATTTCACATCCAAATCTCCTATAAATACCCGAAATCTTCAAGTAACATGCACATGGAAGTATAATTGAAGCTGTGACGCTTAAGAATGCTCCAACCAGCGACATGAGATAACCAAATAAAGGGACAGCCAGCGCTACAATTACAGTACTGATCAAAAAAGCCGTGCTGATAAAAATGTGGAAGGGCTTCTTGCCGCAGTACCATGGAAACCAATTCTTGGTAGCATTCACTATAGGTGTAACCATCAATGCATATTTGGCTATGGGATTCACCAGAGTAGTATATATTGCAACTCTTGAACTTAACTTTCCGACCGGAAGGTTTAAAGTCACTTGAGATTGAACTTGTGAACCGAACATGGAGTAACCAATTACCGCCATTGCTGCATAGCTGAAGGTACATAAAAAGAAGCAAACAGACAGAACCTGCAGCGAAAAAGGGCCAGATTCAGATTAGAAAATGGTATGAAGTTTATGAAAAATTAACCAAATCTAGATTGGGAAGGGAATTGACTTTACATTGGAGAATTGATGCTTCTTCTTCATAGAAGTATAGAGGGTTGGGAAAACAGGGTGTGCACAGTAACAGAAGGCATATAAGTTAACAGCAGTAGGGATTCCATCCCAGTTAAGCAATCTTCCCTTCTGACGAAATCCAACTCCTTCAAAAGCTCCAGTCCAGAAAATTGAAACAAGAATGGTAGCAGAAGCTAAAACCCCACTTGCAGATACATAAGAAAGTACACTTAAATTGTCTAACCAAAGGGTAGGGAGGATAATAAGAGCAACAATTATAACAAAAGTTTGTTTAGCTTGAAGATGGAATCCGGCAACTTCAACTTCCACATTTGGGAACAAGTTCTCTAAGTTATCCCCTTCAAGAATCAAGAAACCTATCGCGACTAAATACAGCTCTGTGTACATGAAAACAGAGATCAAGATCCTTCCTTTGTTGCCAAAAGCTTTGTCTCCCATATCAGGATAGGTTCTGATATCAGAATCTGCTTCCATACATCTTTTGATCAACAAGCCCGAGTAAAATGCTGCAATGGCTATCGCAAATAGCAGAATCAAGCTCAACCACCCTCCTTCTGATAGTGCATATGGGGTTGAAAGTATTCCAACTCCTGTAAAATACCAAAACATAAGCTTTTATTGTAAAATCAAATGGTTTCTAGCACTAAGATGACACTAATTATGAGCAAAACCTGATAAAGCATTGAGTCCATTAACAATGGTATTGAGAAAAGAGGTAGTTCCTTTACTATAATGGTCATAATTTGATGCTAAATCTTCCAATTGGGTTAGCTTTTGTGGGTTCTGATCAAGAATAAGAGGAGCAGCCAGTGACCCATCTTCACCATTACTGGCCTCCATTGAAGTTCGAGGTAAGAAACTTGAAACCAGAAGGTTTTGACTTATGGATGTCAAGATTCAAAGGGAGTATATGATAACTTGAGAGGAGACAATTCTATTAAATGAAGGATGGTGGCATAGTGGATTAGCTGGACCCTGCTTTTTTACTTCTCTTAGAGCCACTATTGCAAATCTCCATGCTATGGTTATTTTAATTACAGTGATTAGTATAAATATATTTATAAATGAGTTTTGAAGGGTGTATTAGTTAGAAATGCCTCGATCAGAAGCATTTAAAGGTGCTTAAAAACTCTTTATCAAACCGTATTCGTAACTTATTTTGCATTGTATCTTTTCAAAATGTGTTCTTTTCTTTTTAAGCTTATTATGATATTTCTTTTGAAGAATAGAAAATTTTATACAGTTTCTCATAATTATTATGTAAAATTAAATTTCTGATTTAAGAGTAAATTAATCAAATAGAATGTTCAAATAAATTTGATGTATAATTCTTTTTTAAAAACCAAATTAATGCTAATAACATTTTATAATCCGTAGAAATTAAGAATCTTCCTATATTTTTTATTTGATGGTGGTTGTCAAACTGGACTTCAACAAGATGGCTTTTTTCATTAGGTCCAACTTAGTGGCTATAATTTTAACAAAGCGTATTATTAGTAATATCTTTTCTAAAAAGAAAAAGCTATATTAATGTAGTTTTTTCTAAAAGAAAAAATGGATATCTTTTCAGAAATGCAGATATGAATAGTTAATTAATTATTATAAAATATAAGGATAAATTGAATTACTGATATATATATATTTAGAATATTTTTTTTTACTGGACAATATATAAATTATATCCTATACTAATAATAGTACATCAATTCTAAAATTAGATTTTTTTTTTAAATAACAAGAAAAAAGACAATATGAAAATGATGAGAGTCACATGAAGAACGTGTAGCTTATATATAAAAGGAACAAGTGATCAGATGTTTTGGCCAAATACGCATCACTTTGTTACATTATACGACAGACAAATGGGAGGCTACAATCTCTCTTTTCAATTCTGGGGATAACCTCTGCTCTATACTCTATCTACTTTAGTATATTCTGTTTTCTCTCTCTCTCTCTTCAATATTAGAATATCCCTTTATTTATATAAATTTTCATGTGTCATCCTATTATTATTATATTCATGTCTTACTATTAATGATGTGAATTTTTCTTTATTTTTAGTTAAATAAAGACTTTATTTAGCAATATATTAATTTTTCCTAACATAATTATTACATAATTATTGTTTAATTTCTTATATTTTGAGAAATATATTGATTTTTCCTAACATTAGATTCTAGAAAAATACAATAAAAATTTACATAATTCATCATTTAATCTCTCACATTTAATAAAAATGAACTATTTCGTTTCTAAGAACTAAGTACTCGTTTCTAAAATATAAGGACTAAGTAGTTAATTATGTAATGTAAAATTACAGTATTTTATATATATATATATATAAGTTTTTAATAAATATATAAAAAAAGATAATTAAAAAAATTATATTAACTAACCATATCAATATATATAATCATATACTACAGTTAACTTCTTATATGTTACTCCTCCATAAATAGACACATGTTATTTTTTTTTAACTTTAAAAAAATTAGATTAGCTAATCTATTTTATTAAGATTTTTAGAAGAATTTATTTTATTAATTTATTTCAAATATACTTCTTAAAATTATAAAAATCATTTACAAGCTTTTGAATATTGATATATTTTGAATATAAAAAATTTTATTAGTAAAAATATTTTTTAGTATTTGTAAAAAAAATTAAGTGTGCATATATCAAACGAGCGGACGAAATATTGTTTTACGGATTTTTTTTTTTTTTTTTGGCCTACCATATTAGAACTCATTTATCCAAATTTGCCTAATACATAGTTTTGCCCTTGAACTTTGTGTTTGGCCCATGCACCTGAACTTTATTTTCTATAGCAAACAATGCAACAAACACACCTAAATTTCACAAATTACCCAACTTTTTAACTTTATTTCAACATGGTACCCAACTATTTGTTCCCTTGCTAATATATATCCAATATTTAGATTTTGTTTCAACTAATACCCTTTCTTGTTTTCTAGCCAACACTCTGGCAAGATTAATACGTAGTGTCCTAGTTGGCATCATCATCTAATTGTAATTAGAAGTCCGAAAGTTGGAATCATTTTGGAAACTTAAAACTTTAACCTGCTAAAACATCAATTTCTAGTGATTGTACACTTGATATGAGACCATCAAAGGAAAGTCTAAGAGGAGACGAGTCTATACACACTAAGTTTCTCACCGTTTGTTGGTCGAAGAGAATAACTGTTGGAATTCTATTTTAAATTTTTCATTTACTTCCAATGACTTAAGGTAAGAATTTGAGATTAAATTATTAATACTTGCTAAGAGATCTTTCAATTGATATCTTGATTGCATGATTTGGTTGATAGTTCATGTGAATAAATAAAATTTATTTAGGTTACTTTATTATTGATGGAACTTGAGAAAGAAGAAGGTTATACTTCAAATTAGTCCCTAAAAATTAATCGTTCTTGTTTATTAAAAAAAAAAAGTAAAGTTCAAATGTATAATAAGTCAAAAAAACAAAGTTCAGGTCCATGACAGGCCAAACAAAAAGTTCAAAGTGTCACAAGACTAAAATGTCAAAACTTAAGAACATAAGAATAATAATAAAAAATTGTAATACAAAACTTGGGATGATTTATTATTGTTTTTAAAACAAACCTCGTGCCATAAATTGAAATATTAATTGCTCAAGTCTTATCAATATGATTATCTACGTCACCTTTTTTTTTTTGTCTCTCTGTCCTTCAAATATTAATTGCTCCAAATAGTCACTAACGGCTTTTATTGTGTTATATATCCTTATCGTTCACAAAATATGTCTAATTATTTTCAACTGACTCTGAGATCCTCGTACTTTAACAATTATTTAATAGGTCCTTCACTAAGTGGTCAGTTCAACTAAATGACATCAAAAAGACAAAAATATCCTCCATTTTAAATAATTTACATGTATCTTATTTTTAATTTATATTTTATATTTTTATAAAGAATATTTGCAGATATTTTACTAATTTAAATAATTTTTTAAATAAAAATTAAATTCATCTATTTAGTTTAGCCACCTTTATTGTTAGAGAATATTTAAATATAATGTGAATGTAAATTGCAACACTGTATTTATTTATTTTCTTAATTTTTTATTTACTAATTAGTTTTTTCCTAATTGATCAATTAGATAATTAACAAACTTTTACTACTATCAAGTCTGGTATTTATATAGCATTTTTACTTTATTTTTTAATTTTAACAATAACTATAAAAATAATATTTTACTTCTACACTTTATACAGATTTTCAATATTGATTGACTTTTATGAAAAATACTAACAATTTATATTATATTATGTTATAATAATATTTCACATCCGCTCTCTGCTTAAATTTTGTTATTGGCTGATTTTTAAGATTTGTTAAATAAACTCAGTAATTGAAATTGAATGATTTTATAAAGGAATATAAATGTTAAATAAAGTAAAAATTAATCTACCTTGTAATGTGCATTAACATAAATATATCATTTATATTTTTAAACTCTTATTATATTCGTACAAAATGGTTTCTAAGTTTTCCCTTTGAGTGTCGTAATTGATGAGCTATACATGAATTATTTCCTACATATTATTTCATGAAGAGAAAACTCACTCCAACTCATTTTTATGAATTTTTTTTTTCTTTCGAAATAAATTACTTTCATTAACTTCAACTTATGTTTTTATTAGGGGCGGCAAAATGTGTATGACACACGGATCTTACACGACTAACAGGAATAAGTGAGTTAAGATTGAATCTGACATCCCGGCTAACACAATACGTTAGAACACAAAATTAAATAGATTGGATCACGAGATGACTCATGTAACCCATTACCTATTTAAATTAAAGGGTAAAATAATAATTTTCAAACCTAAACTAAATAATTTAGTCTAAACCTACGTAACATAAAAATGATCATTGAGCTCTATATAGAAGTTCACTAAAACCTAAAGTGGTGTAAGTTTTTATCTTGTAGTAGAGATTGGTTATTCGTTCAACAATAATGTTAAAATTTATAATTATGTTGTGCAATTGTTACATTTTTATACTTTATGAAAGTAATACAATTGTTTTCTCATCTAGGTACAAAAGAACTAGAGGTAAAAGAAGTTATAAGATACGTCATTGAGCTCAATTCAGAGAATACAAATATAGATGAAGATTCCTTCATTAGTTTCTTTATAGTAAGCTTTCTCAAATTTTCAATTTTTTAAAAAAATTTTTATTTTTATTTTTTCACTTACAAATTCATTATTTTCATGTTATTTATTTTATAGATTAAAGACAATAGTGCTCACTAAAAGATTTGGTGTTTTATAACTTGAATGTTTTAAATTTAGTTAAGCTAAAATTTTAAACTTTATTGTTAAAATGATTATTATTTTTTCAAGGATTTAATGTAGGCAATAATTATTTTTGTAATAATTATATTAATTAAGTTAAATTGGTTGTCTCAAAAAATATAGGTTGATAAGAGAATTATATGTAAATTTTTGATAAATGGATATGTAATATTATATAAGTTAAATGAGTGTTTCAAGTTAATAGGTCAAAAGACATTATTATAGTCTTGGCCATGGACCGGTTAGGCCTACTGGGTCCGCCAGTTTTGGCCTGCTGTCTAATCGGCCCGGCTAGCCTGTAAACCATAACCGGTCAGTCAGGGTCCGGTTAAGGTTCAGAAGATTTTTGAACTGTTAACCGCCATGAACTGTAACCGTAATTAAATTGCCCGAATCGTACAATTGAATCGCCGGTTAATTGGATTAATTTGAAATTTTAAACCACCTGAACCGTGCAGAACCGCCGGTTATCCGCCCACAACCCGCTGGTTAACCGACCCACTGTTAACCAGCATGGCCCACTAGTTAACCGACGGTCCTCTAGCCCGGCGGTTCGCGCGGGCCAGTTCCGATTTCTTTACTCTTCAACCCGTGGCCCGGCTCAGCCCGTGGCCACTACTACTTACATGTCAATTCAAGTGAAAGATAAGACAATATCATGATTGGCTTAAGAAACGTGATGAGTAAAATTCTCATTTGCATGTTTATCAAAAGAATCCAATAAACAATCAATACAAAACAATTACGTAAACCATATACTACTAATACATTATTAAATACTAAGAAGAAGCAGCCAAAATATTTATGTTTTGTTGAAACAAGTAAACATTTGAAATTAATGCTAATATCTGCAGTATCATTGTTGGTTTTTCTAACTTGGCTTGTTTGTATTTGTTTCGGATGTTGTCTTTTTCTAATTTAATTCATCAAATTTATTTATTTACAAAATATTCCTTTTATATGTAAATTAAAGAAAATATATTTTATTCACTCTAACTCCAAAATATTTTTCGGTATCTATCATTACATCCCACCATCTAATCATTATATTTTATATAAAAAATTAAACAAACTCAATTAAATAATAAAATACTCATAAAAAATTAGTGACCCATCATTTAATCATCACACCTCCCCAATAAAAAATTAAACAAATGCAATCAAAGAATAAAATACTCACATAAGATAGTATTTACTAAAAATGAGTATTCAGTAATACTTATTTTCTTGAATACCGAATTTATTTTTAGCAAATACCATATTTTTTATTAGAAATTTGATTTATTTGTAAACAATTAATTTTTATCAAAAATCGATTACTGAATATTTATTATTTTAATGAAAATTGAAAATATCTTATGATGATATTTGAAATTCTAAAGACGTTACTTATTAGCACTCTAGATCATTTAATTATCTTAAATCATGATTGTCTTCATAACATCAAGATATATTATCACTTCTGAATTTTTGGACATATCTAAATTTTTTAATGAAAATTAAAAGAATTATGTTATAATCTATAAAATTGTTGAGTAATTACAAAGTAATACTCTAGATCAATTTTAAATCTTCTAATTATCTAACTTTTTATATGAAATGTGACCTAATTTTGTACTATGTGATAAGTTATTTATGTAATTTAGTCCACTATTATATAAAAATGTGATTTTTTTTATATAGACTCTTTTTTTGTAACTCTATGGTCTATTAATCAGCTCTTATGTATATGAAAATATTTATTTATACATCATAATCATGTCAATATGTGAATAGTTTAGATGACTTTAGATCAATTAACTTAAATTATGATAATTTAATAACTTAAAAATATTATTGATGGAGAAAAACAAAAGAGAGGAGAAAATTGTGAACTTTAGTCGTTGGAAATTAAGAATAGATAAAAAGATCTCAATAAACCCTAAAAATTAAGCAGTAATCAGCTTTTTTTAAAAAATTGTCATTAAGATACCCACAAATTTAAAAGTAGTGGCTAGTGTATATAAACTAGCCACAACATAACTTTATATTTTAATGTTGCAGGCTAATTGAATTAATTGTGGCCTTATTTTTAATTTTTCACCTTTATTTAGTTTTCAGTTTTTATCTATTAACTGCAGTTTTTACAATTCCGAATATTTGATGAAAAAAGTATCAAATTTCAACTCATAAATAAAAAGTTAGATAATAATAGATAAATATCACACATGTAAAACTCTATTACTATTTATTTTCCACTACTTTAAAAATCACTAATTATTTAATTTCCAACTATCACATTTAAATAAATAAAACGGAGGGCGTATCAAAACAATTATTAAAAGGTGGTGGGTTTGGTTGGTCACAACAACTTTAATATCAAGTATTAATAATAACTTTGTTTAGAACGTTTTCAATAGTGAGGTGGATTGTAAGTAATGTGTCGGTTAACTAGTGTGCCATGGTTGATTAACGGGGAAAAATTAAAGAATAATTTTTCAAAACTCATTATATTTTTCTGATGCGTCATTTTGAACCTAATACGTACTATGAAAATATAAAGTGTTTCACGTGAATGATTATAATGACACAATTCTACGTCGTCTTATGGGTTATTAACACTGATCTTTTGTTTTTATATTTTTGGCTAATACGATCCGAGGCTAATCTTTATACTCGTGGTGTTCACCTGAGGGGCATGGTCCTACCTCAGAAGACACCTCTACGTTGCCTTTTTCTTTAGTTAGTTTTTTTATTTTTATGAACAATATAAAATTGGACCACTATCAATTTTTTTCTTCATTCAAAAAGTATATCTCGAGACACTTAATCGCTTTATATTATTATTATTATTATTATTATTATTATTATTATTATTATTATTATTATTATTATTATTATTATTGGGAATGATTAAAGCATGCATTTGGATTTTTCAGACTTTGTAAGCGTAAGTTATGGCTTCAATAAACAAAGTATTTTTAATCACAATTTTAATACTAAGTTGCCCTTAAGGCCTTAGTATATTACATGAGAGTTTCTTTTAAGGAAATTTGGATAAAACAGGGAATATTCTTCTATGAAAAGAAGATATGTATATATCTAGCTAGAATTAGTATATATTTTTGTAGTAATTAATTTAAAAATATGAAGTGATTAACATGAAGGGATATAATAATAGCATACATGCGTGTATACCGTAACATCCAAAAGGAAAATTAAAAAAAAAAAAAAGAAATCGGTAAATGTTAATTACCTGATAAAGCATTAAGTCCATTGAAACAAGTGTGGAAGAAAGATGAATTATCTTTTTCTGGTATTTGGCGTTGTTTGTGATGATCCTCGTCGTCAACAAGAAGAGGTAATGTTTCTTGATTTGCAGTTGCAGACTCCATAGTTGAACCTAATTAAAGGGAAAGATAGATAGATAGAGAGGAAGGATAGAGAAGGGGAAATCATTGGTGGACAGAATACATATATGCCATTGAAAGATTGCAGGAGAGACGATAGAGTCGTGGGACTCTGTCCATCAATATTTATATTTATAATAAGAGTCAGTCTGTCCACGCCATAACGCGATCATTTATTTCCAGTAACTTTGATATATACTCGCTCCGTCTCCGGTAAGAGTTTTATTTTATATTTTTTCTATTCTAACCATTCATTTTTACATAAATAATTAAATAAAGAATTTACACATGTTTTCAAAATAATAAAAATGAGAAATGAGATTCCTGAATTAATAAGAATTACACATGTTTTCAAAAAAATAAATATGTATTCTTATTATTTTTCCTCTTGTGATATTAACTATGTTAAACAAAAATTTAGGTCGAAGGCCAAATTGAATTTTTTTTTCTGAAATAACTGCAAGCATGAATCAAGTTTTTTCTTTAAAAATTAGGAAAAAACTCTCAACAATTTTAATTGTTTATTGTGATATTTTTTAAAATATGTTTAATTTGTAATCTACAATCCTTTAAAATTAATTTCAAAACTAAATATAGAAAATTAATAATTTTATTTTCAAATCAGAAAAAAAAATTGAAAAACTCGTCCACATATAAGGACGAGCTTATCATAGCCTTTCCTTAAAAATTAAGGGTCTTTTATGAAAATGATCTCAAAAATTAAAATAGTTTTGTTCATTATGAAAGTATCTAAAATGATGAATTAAAAAAAAAAAAAAACACTTGATTAACATATAAAAAAAATAGATAAAACTGTTATATACTTTATTATGCAACGTAACAAATTTTAGTTGAAACATGTACAGTAAAATTTAATCGTAATGTTTTACTTTTTAATTCTACTTTACGTTTACTTAAATAAAATAAAAAAATCAAATTTAAATATAATCATTTGCGTCAGATGGACTCGTGTGGCCCATAAAACGATCAACTGATCTCTTCAAGGACACGTGACCACCATGGCAGACAAAGTGTGGAAAAACTCAAGTCAATTTTTTTGTTAATAAAAAAAAGGACTTTCAACGGTGATGAATTATTTGGATGCATGTGAAATAGAGGGTAAACATGATCTTTGAGATTGATATCAATCAATTTATCCATTTGTTTACTAATTTCTGATTAGATTTTGTTTATCAAGCATTAGCCAACTCATATAGAATTTGTATAAATATATATAGTCTCGTCCACATCACCAAAGATTATAGTACAAATTTAATTAAACTGTGAAATAAATTTATAAGAAATTATATTTTCATTCTATGACCATTTCACAATTCATTCAAAAGTTCTATTTTCCTCTTTTTTTTTATATGAAAAGAAAAAATTGGATAATAGTATCATGAATATTAATTTCCTCAATTCAAAATTGAAACTAGCAAAATTATAAAGCTCATTCCATTGCCTTAAAAACCCACAAAACCAAACTTGATGAAGAGGATGAATAAAAGATGATGGGTTGTATAGAAGATGAATAAAAGATATTGGGCATATATACATATATCTGTAACTTTGGAAGTGGAATAAAATCAAAATCAATCACCATCATTTCTAATACAAAATAACAATAACAATAGAAACGTAAATAAATGGCATGCTTTAGTAAATAGTACAAATTGATATTTTAGGTTTTTTTTTTAATTTAATTAATTTTTTTTTTAAAAAAAAATATGCTATTTGACCAAAATAATAGTTTTGTATTATTCAGTGTATTTGTTTGCTGCAATAGTAATTTTATCTTTTTGTCGCTTCAGTTATTAGAAAATGATCTTAATTTTGCTAAATGCACACTTATTGTAAACTAGAATTCATAATAAACTTGTTATAAATTTTTATTACAGTTATGAGTATATTGTAAACAACTTATAAACTGATAGTAATATAAACTCATAGTATAGATTCATAAACTAGTAGTCATCTTGTAGATGTGTTACACGCCCCTTGCGAGTTCTTGAAGGTAGGGTGGTTATGTGGAAGATTCACTTGGGTCTAATCCAAGCTATCTTTGGGAGGTAATGAATCTATCGTGAATCAAGAATGTATTGCAGATTCAAGCCCACAAGTGAAAATAAAAGTTGGATTTTTTTAGTAGCAATTATAGAAATCCTTAGCTGGGTGAAAAGTATACTAATCTGGCGATTCAAGCTATTAATTTGTGCAAGATTGTAGAAATCTGAAAGGTAATATTAGTTGGTTTGTTTATAGGTCTGTGATTATCTACGTACACTGGTAGGTGCTCATTATGATTCATTACGGGTGAGGACTGGGTTTGGTTCGGGAGAGTTCTCCACCTCCATGTATTGTCCATGCATTATGATTACCATAATTAAAAACAGTAGGATTTGATGCAGAGTGTTGGTCCTCCACATATTTTTCGTGGTTCTGATTGTTGTTATTTTTGAATTTAATGGACCACAAAATGCTACATATTAAGACATCTTGTTTTTCCTTTATATATTCTATTTTTACGTTAAGTATTCGGCCAATAAAATGTTTAACTACTTTTTTAAAAATTATTTACCACAACGTTCAAATAAGTGAACTATCCAAATTTGTAAATTAAACTCATTAGCAAAATCAGTTTAATGTATTAATTTAACATACAAATCCTTTTTTTTTTTTTTTTGAAGAGTACAAATCCAAATTTTATTTACCTTCAAAATATGAAAAAAAAATTATAAATAAATTTTGTGAAATTTATTTATTACAGTGTGGACCACACACTATCCACTCCACAAAATTTAATTGAATGTGAGATATTTTTTTCCCTACAAAAAATATCACATAGTAGAGATCTTATAATAATAATAATTTATTTCCACATTTCTGTTTTTAGAGTGTTAATAAGAGGCTTTATTCTTTGTTAAAAGAAAAGAGAGAAAGTAATTAGACCCTTTATTGTAAAAGAAATACAATTTGGACAAGTGTAGTTAAATATGGATATAACAAAAACAAAAATTTATAAATATATAAACTCTTATTGCCAATAAAAGGATAGTAAACCCACAATTGAGATTAGCTTAAAGCAACTTTCCAGTCTCCACTCCTCCATTTATAATATATACATAAGTAAATTATAATGGGAAATCCTACCTATACTGGGCATGTATGATTTGGGTTGAAAAGGTAAAACATGTATAGAATCATACCTACATAAAGAGCATGTTTTTGGCCAACTTTTGCCTACACAACTTCATTCTTTTTATTATTACATCTCCACTTGTAATTACAGGCAATTACAAGTTGGGGGAAGACAGATTTTCGCCTGGTTCAATTATTTTTGTGAAAACAATCTTCCATTTAATTTAGGAAAATGGTCATTTTGTTGTTAGAAAAATATCTTAAATAGTCCTAGCATTCAACTAATCAATTGTTAGTGGTGGTGGAGATGTTTTTCTCCTTGGATTATTGTTTTTACTTAAAAACTACAGTACATTATCATTAGTGTAATTTAAATTTCCTAATCAATTAACCCACTAGGATATTAATATTATGAATTCAACAACAATATGTAATTTCTTTCTTCAACTTCACCTATTGTCTTGCGTGATTTATGTGCTTGATTTGATTATAGAATTGATTCTTATTAAACATTAGTTTGTTTTAAATTAGCAACCACAAAAATAGAGACAAAGAATGTTCATAGACTAAGTTTAGGATTGGAAACGAATGTAAAACATCTGCTCAAGTTGAAGTTAAATAGTATTTTGTTTTAACCATAAATTGTTGTCTTAGATTTGAACATTTGATTCATAATCTGAAAAGGTAAATAAATCTTACCGTACGTATGCTTAGAATGGAAAAAATGATGAGTTTGTAAGCTCGAATGTTTATTGATATTAATGATGTTTGACATGCAATATTTGCTTTATATGTTGCATTATTATATGCATATTATAGTATTGTTAGAGAAGTGATTAGGTTGGTGGCACTTCAATGTGTGAATGATATTGTTGGTCAATAAGAGATCTCTTATGTACTCATTTCTCATATTTTGATATTTTGGTATTCAACTACTTCCCAATTAGAACTGAGCACGAGTGAAAATAGTACGGTCTGTTTATAGAGTTTAGTTATTAATTTTATATTAAAATCTGCATTTAATTCAAGCTTTTCGCAAAAGATTGTAAATTTTTCATAATTGATTTTCATGACATGAAATGATGACATCTCTAATTGTTTGTACCATTTTCTGCACCATTTTGATGCAAAATACTAAAATGGCACAATATTATCTCCAACCACCTGCACTATTTTTAACACAAAATAAATATTATATTTATATTCTTCTCTATCATTAATATTATATTAATTTTCTACTTTAACTTTATTTATTCATTTCACTCAAAAATTCTATATCACTTTATATATCCACCAATATATTTATATATTTTACAGTGTTGCGCCAAATATCGCGCAACATTGTAGCACAAAGTTACAAATCGTCATTTTGATGCAGCAGAAATTGGCACATAGTTGGAGATGAACCTTATCCAAAAATAGTCTTGTTTTTGCTAATTGTATTTACTCCAAATAATACGAATATCTCATTCAAAAAATTGTTATATATAGTAGCACTCTTTCACTTTTAACGAACAGAGTAGATTAAAATCCTAATAGATATGGGAGAAACATACTTATTTGGGTTTGAACTCACTAATGTTAAATTTAGCGTTAACTGATTAACGTAGTCAATTTGTATCCTTATAAGTGTTGATTGTATGGTATTTTTATTGAGTGTAATATTTTTTATTTTATAATTATATATAGTAGTACAAATCATTTGATATTAAATTTATTGGGATGTTTAACATTTCTACATGTTGAAAATTATTTTAGTTAAGAAGAGTAAGAATAAGAGAATAATGGAATGTAAATTTGGTTACGAATTGTTCCAATTGTAAAAAAAAAAAAAAAAAAAAAAAAAAAAAAAAAAAATATTATTGTTAACGAATTAAATTATTAAAACAATTAAAAGACCTACCGAAATTGTGTGTTAGTAGAACAAAAAGATGAAAAAAAATAATTTAATATTTTATTTTTAAA
>CANUEY010082537.1:0-11304 GCA_948099555.1 Croton setiger
TGTTTGTGAAATGATAGTGAATTATGCGATAAAGTGTTATACAGGAGATATGAATTATAACCAATATGGTTACATAGTGGTGATGACTATATCACTTATACGGATTTGGTATTAGTGATGAATATATCACTTATGTGGTTATGTGACGGGAGAGCCGTCAAGGGTTATCCAGGTTTGAGATTATAAGATGATTGATTTTATTTGATAAATTGTTTTATGTGCTTATTGCTTTATGCTTGGTTTTACATTTACTGAGTATGCGACTCATCCAAATCGCAATATGTCTTTTCAGGTCGGCAGTCCGAGTGAAGTACTGAGGCTTCACTCACCTTTTGCTCAGGTCGGTCTAGCGCGAATCCAGGCTTCTCTCCTCCCGTTGTTCCTTAGTCACCACATAACATTTAGCATGCATTTTTGCTGATATGTATATATTTGAATTTTAAAGGCCTACGCTTGTTTTGTAAACACTGTGTATAAGTAGAAATGACATGTAACCATATGTGAACATTAAAGGCCTATGCTTGTTTTGTAAACACTGTGTATAAGTAGAAATGGCATGTAACCATATGTGAACATTAAAGGCCTATGCTTGTTTTGTAAACATTGTGTATAAGTAGAAATGGCATGTAACTCTTGAATTTGTATGTAGATTTCACTATATGCCTTGAATGAATTAAAGTGAATGTTGTATGCTTTGAGAGTGACATAGGAGTACATCTATTTATTTATCTATACATGTATGAAACCATGTGATAGGTAGGAAATTATATTAATCATATCGGTAGGATACTCGCATGATGTAATGTAGGTTAATTGAGTTGTGTTGCAAGTCGTTGCATATATATACATATGTTGGTAATGTCTTGCAAAGGTAGTGTAACACTGTCGAATAAAAAAAAAAAAGGCCGGTTTTTATGACATAGGATATAAGAGTGAGGTGTTACAAGGCGGTGGCTGAGAACACTCAAATAAAAATGATTAGTATTGGTTTACGCTACCCAGCCACGCTTAGGGTTTGGAAAAACCATCCCGTATCGCGGCGTGGCGGTGACGGTGACAGGAATAAGATCAGGTGTTCCCACTATGGGAAGTTTTGCCACAGAAAAGAAGAATGCTTTCAAATGATTGGATATCCAGAAGGGTGAGATGCAACCAGAGACAAGGCGGAAGAGAAGAGTCTAGAGAATCTATGGGTACCAACAGCAAGTAAGGCTTTGGCTTCGGATCGAGGGCCACAGGCACAGAAAACAGCCAAACAAAAGAAGAAGAAGGAAGCGGTGGTAAGACATCTAACCTAGGGTTAGTATTCTGTAACCCTAGCACAGGGAGAGAAAAAAGTGAAACGCCAGAAGGAGGGCAAAATAGGAAGGGACGCGGCGCGTCTCCTAGGGCCGAAACTGAAGGTTATAAAGGAGGGGACTTTTACAGTTGCAGCCCCTCCGTTTATAATCTATACCTTAATCAGTCCAGAAGATGTGATGATGATGCAGATAGACCTAAATCGAATGTAAACCTAGAAATTGGACTAACTGAAAAAAATAGAAAATAGCTTTTGGACTCGGGTGCCACGAATACAATGACATACGATCAAAAGGACATAATTGAATAGTCAAACACAACTAGGACAGTTATTCAAAATGCTAATGATGATCTGTCCACAGTTTGTGGAGCTGGATGTGTAGAAATCATACCAACGCTTAAACTGAAAAACTGTCTTTATGTTCTAAATTTATCATGCCAATTATTATCTATAAGTCATCTTACTAGAGAACTAAATTGCATGGTATTAATGTATCCAAATTTTTGTCTGCTATAGGATATTCAATCGGGGAAGCTGATTGGGCGTGGCACTGAGCATGAAGGACTATACTATTTGATGAGGTGGCTCACCACGGAACTGCAGCATTAACTCTTGGGACTGTTAGTAGGCAACAATGGATGTGGCACTGACGTTGGGACCTCCATCACAAGAGTATCTCCATATGTTATTTCCTACAATATTTTCCCAGAAACAAGTTTTTTCTTGTGAAACTTGTATTTTGTCTAAGAGTTATAGACAATTATATCAACCTTCAAACACTAGAACAAAAACTGTTTTTTCCTTAATTCATTCGGATGAGTGGGGCCCCGCCCCGAATTCTGGTTCTTGCATGAATAATACTGAGTTTAAATATTTTGTATTGTTTATAGATGAATGTTCACGAATGACATGGGTTTACTTTATTAAGAATAAATCAAAGGTTGCTTCTAAATTTATTGCCTTCTAGGAAATGATTCAAACACAGTATCATAAAAAATATCAAATACTTAGATCTGATTATGGGGGAGAGTTTATAAATTTCACTATGCAAAATTTTTTTTAGAGACCGAGGTATGATTCATCAAACCTCATTTCCACATAACCCTCAATAAAATGGAGTCGCTGAACAAAAAAATAGAATTATTCTTGAAATGACTCGTTCAGTTATGATTGAATCTCATGTTCCTACATTTTTTTTTGCCTGAGGCGGTAACAACCTCTGTTTACCTTCTTAACCGTCTTCCAACTAAACCCATCAAGTTTAAAACCCCCATCTAGGAACTTTCACAGCATGTTAGTGTTCCCTCTAAGTTGATCCTTAAACCACAAATTTTCAGATGCTCAGTTTATGTTTATATACCTAAGTTTGATTGAACTAAATTATATCCATATGCATTCAAATGTGTATTTGTAGGATATGGAGTTCATCAAAAAGGATATCGTTGTTATAACTCATCTATAAACTAGGTATACACAACGATGAATTATAATTTCCTTGAGACTGAGTTTTATTATTCCACCCAACATAGCTGTCATGGGGAGAATAAGAGTAACCTACTAAGTTGGGTGTCAAGTCCAGTGCGGCCTAAAATAGTCCCAACTGACCCAGTAGGCGGAACCACCGAGATGCTCCTAGACTTAGTACGGTCACCAAATGAAGATACTGGTGTTACGTCTGATCCACCCGAGGTAAGTACACAAAATTCAAATGATGATTCTGTTGATCATTTTGTTGAATTTAGCACAAGAGAGACAAGAGAACAGGGGGAGACCAATGAACCATACCATCAAGATCTACTAGGGGAGTACCACCAAAATGGTTTAAACCTGAATATATGCCCAGAAAATCCAGATATCCAATAACTAATGTGGCAGAAGGAAAGTTATCACAGAGTGCGAAGGGTTTTTCTACCGCAGTATATTCTAAGATTTTACCCAAAAATGTCCAGGAAGCTCAGGTCAAGGAAGAATGACACCAAACAATGAATGTAGAAATTGAGGCATTGGAAAAAAATGAAACTTGGAAGAAGTGTATGCTCCCACCAGAGAAGAAACTTATTGGATGTAAATAGGTTTTCACGATAAAACACAAGGCTGATGGTTCGATTGAAAGATACAAAGCAAGATTGGTAGCCAAAGGGTACACACAGACCTATGGCATTGATTACTCAGAGACATTTTCATCAGTAGCAAAAATTGATACTATCAGGGTGTTGTTCTCCATAGCAGTTAATAAAAACTGGCCATTACTTCAATTTGATGTGAAGAATGTCTTTCTTCATGGAGATCTTAAAGATGAAGTATGGAAGCACCACCAGGTATGTTTGAAAAATTTAAGGATGGAGAAGTGTGCCAATTGAACAAGGCATTGTATGGATTAAAACAGTCACCAAGGGCATGGTTTGGAAGGTTCACTGAAGCAATGAAGAAGTATGGGTATAAACAGAGCAATGCAGATCATACTCTGTTTTTGAAAGAAAGGGAAGGTAAGATTACTTGTCTTATCATTTATGTGGATGACATGGTCATTACAGGTAATAATATAGAAGAAATAACTATACTAAAGGAAAGTTTATTTTAAGAATTTGAGATAAAAACTTGAGAAGTCTCAAGTATTTCTTGGAAATTGAAGTACTTTGGTCAAAAAGGGGTATCTTCATATCTCAACGAAAATATATTCTTGACCTACTAGTAGAGACAAGTATGGTAGACTGTAAACTAGCAGAAACCCCAATTGCAGTAAATCATGAGTTGACTATCACTAAAGGAGCAAAGCATGCAGATCAAGAGCGATATCAACACTTGATCAGGAATCTAATTTATCTATCTCACACTTGTCCTGATATTGCATACTCAGTTGGAGTTCTTAGTCAATTTATGCATCAACCCTAGGAAGAGCATATGGAGGCAGCCATACGAGTTGTGAGGTATTTAAAGGGAACATCTGGAAGAGGAATTCTGTTTCAAAATAATGGACATCTTGAGGTTAAGATTTACACAAATGTAGATTGGGCAGGAAACAAAGTAGATAGAGTTAACTTCTGGATATCTTACCTTGGTAGGAGGAAATTTAGTGACTTGAAAGAGTAAGAAGCAGAGGGTTATTTCCATATCGAGTGCAGAATCATAATATACAACACAATTTCTCAAAATCTGTACACAGATAAGATAATAATATACAAATAAATACATGTACAATACACAGAAAAAATACAACACAATTTCTCAAAATCTCTCTTCAATTTTTTCAATTCTCTATGATTTGTTTCTTCATTTTCAACTTCTTTTGTTGATAAGGAAGTTATGGTTGCTAGGGGTACTAATAGGAAATCATTTAGACCTATTAGAACTAATGCAGAAAATGAACAACATTTACTTGTTAACAATATAATTTGAGCATGTTTTTTTTTTTCTTTCCAATAATATGTAGTGCTTTAAGCAATTATAAGATGTTGAGTGGACATTCTAGTGACTATAATTTAACATGGAAACAGGGATAGGTATAATTCATATTTTTACACAAGGTTAAAGTTTCATATGACTTTTAAATAGTAAATGAAGTGATTTTCTCTTACTTAAAATAATCATGTAGTGTGCTCAACAATTTGGGTCAGCTGAATGTGGTTATTATGTGATGCGATATATGCTGAAAATAGTTTAAAGCCATCAAAGTAGTGAAGATCTAGTCATAATACGTATTTATAATTTTCATTTTCAAATGAAAATTTCTTATTTAATTTACAAATGTACGATGGTTTTAATTACTATTTACTCTTTTCTTGTTTTATATTCTATAGGATTTCTAAAAAACAAGTTTATATTTCGACAAGGAAATAAATGAGGTCTGAGATATAGATATGTGGACGGAATATTTTGTAAACAATAAATGAAATATAGACGTAAATTGAACTTAGATAGAATCTAAATTTAAGGATTAGAGAAGTTAATAAATTATGGAAGAATTGAATATCATTTGTACAATGTAATACACTTTTATAGTTTCAATTGAAAATATAGCACAATTTAGTTTTGCTGTAATTTGTTGTGTTTCTACAGTGTGTATTTTTGTTCTGTTCTGCTGCAATTTGTTGTGTTTCTTTTTTGCTACAATATACTGTGTTTCTGTAGTGTGTATTTGTGTTTTTGTCTTGCTACAATGTGTTGTGTTTTTGTCTTGCTACAATGTGTTGTATTTTTGTTTTGCTACAATTTTTTGTGTTTCTGTTTTGCTGTAGTTTGTTGTGTTTGTTGTAATTTGTTATGTTTCTATTTTGCTGTAGTTTACGATGTTTTTGTATGTGCTGTGTTTCTGCATTTAAATTTTTTTTTCTGTTTTGACCTATTTGCGTCGGCTGTAGATAGAGAGCGATGTAAATGATCATTTGCGTCGAGCTTAAGCTTATAGCCAACGCAAATGATATTGTATTTGCATCACGCTTTAACTTACAGCCGACACAAATGAGTTTGCATTTGCATCGCCTTTTACTCAAATCCGATGCAAAATGTTCTTCATTTTGCATTGTTTCTGCAGCCGACGCAAATGTTTCTAGTTTCATTTGCATCCCTAACAGATGCGTAATGACACAAATGAAGCTTGAAAGTGGACGCAAATAATGTTTTTCTACTAGTGCATGTCGGGCATCATCATTTCAACCGTACTTGGATCAATATAAACCATCATTCCTACTTTGCATATATACATATTATTTTATACCTAGCAGTATCTGGTCAAATGAACCAAATCAATTGAATAGAAGAAGTAAAATAATTTTTAAACATAAGAGAGTATATAATTTCCATATTTTCTGTATCAGAGCAATGGAGGGTCCTTAATCTTTAAATCATGGAGGTACTTTCAATATTTTTTGCAGTACTGAAAAATTTAGAGGCTCTCCACTTACTTCCCAAATTTAAGAAATTATAACCTTACAATAGATTATAGTAACAACCCCAAAATATAGCAAAGGTCAAATATGGACGAACGGAACCAGATGCTGGATTCACAAATCAAAACATTTTCAATATCGTTTTATTTTGAACAACGACAAATATTTAGTTTATTAACTTATTGATTCCAAATGTAGTTAGTACTAATATTTATGCTGATTAGGTGTGCAACTACTCTATTTCTTATCATTAAAAAAATAAAAATAAAAAATAAAAACTTCTAAAGTTATTCAAAATAAATTTATTTAAACAAAGAATCTAGCGGACTAAAGAATTCTTTTTATCTAAATAAGAAAATTTAGAAGGCTAAAATAATAATTTCAGTACCCACTATTATCTTTTTAAATTTGTAACAAAAACAGCACAAATAACTAACTTTATTATAATTTCAGCAATTTTTTATAAATAAAGACCAATTCAATATTTTCAGAATATTAAAATTATCTCAAAACTTTTTTTTTTTAAACAAATTGCACCTTTTTCTAATTTTCAACTAAAAACATACCTAATTTGGTACCATTAACCAATTTATCATAATTAAGTATATTTTATCATTCACTTACTTTTAAAAATTTAAATTTTTTTATGATATATTTAAATTATTTAGAATAAAATAATTTAAGTTATTTATCTCATTTTCATTTAATTTGTTCCATTAATATTCTAATTAATTTATAATATATTTTTTAAAAAATAAATAATTTATACATATTAATTTTATTTATTTAAAATACGTCTTATATTTTTTTAAACTGCATATTTTTCTTTATGGGTGCTGTCAGATAACGACTTTCGAACTAGTCATTTGATGGTAATTTGATACTCAAAATTTTTTTTTTATTAATCATGTTGTTGATGAAAAATAAAAAAAATTTAATTTTAATTCTCATCAGAATAAATATTTATTTAATAGAGAGAATATCAAACTATTACATTGAGCAAAAATTTATCGACAGTCCTGTGGTTGTCGTTGTTTTATAGATTTATACATAATTTATAACAATTTAATTAATTTTTTAATTATAATTTTTAATTAAATATTTAATTTAATTTTTTATAATAATTTTAATTAAATATTTAATTTTATAAAAATATAATATGAACTAAATTAAAAGAAAGTAGTTTTTATAAGTAAATTATTTATTTTTAAAAAAATAATTCTAAATTAATTAATATATTAATTTTATTGAATTAAATAAAGATGAAATAAATAATTTGAATTATTTTATTCTAAATAATTTAACTATATCATAAAATTAATTTATTTAAAAATAAAATAAATGGCATAAAAAATTTTTATACATTTTATAACTTTTAAACTATGATGAAATTTGTTAAAAGTATCTAATTAGGAGTATTTTTGGTAAATATCAGACGAAAATTTTAGGGGTAATTTTAATATTCTGAAAAATATTAATTTCAAAAAAAGTCGAAATTGTTGTTATCTATGTTATTTTTGAAAATAAGTTGAAATTGTTAAATTCGTGTTGAAACTCAGTTGAAAATATTTTATTCTTAAAATATCATTTGCTATTAGATGAAAATAGGCAGTTTCATTATAAAATTCACAACAGATGACTCTAACATTATAGAATTTTGCCAATAATAATATTTGTCCTTTATTGAATTTTTCTTTTGGAATTTGGACATCTCACAACGGATCTTTTAACTTTTATGGGTATAAATACTCATTTCTTGGAAATGGAAAATTTTAGAAAAAGAAAATTTGACTCTTCATTTTTTAAATTTCTAAGCTTTTTTCTCTTTTAAAATAGTCATTCTTATATTTTGATTCGAGAAATATTTTTATTTTTAAATATTTCGTTTTGTGTTTCATTCGATTTTTAAATCGATCTTAATACACAACCCATAACTATAAGAAGGAATTGTGTCTTTCACAACATATGGCAATTAGTTTAATGGTTATATTAAAGTTTGAGATTGAGATGTAATTGAGAAATTCAACCAAATTGTATTGATAAAATGATTCAGATGATTATAGAAAAAATTCACACAGAAGAATGAATGAAAAATAGAGATTACATCACTTCTGTATTGCAATCCTATATTTATACTACTACTAATACTAGATACAGAATTGAACTACTAATTACAATATGTTTAATTAAATTTGTTGAACACGTGAAGCTGAATTCCTCCTGCTCCAACAGACTGTAACAAACTTAATAAACAATCAGTTTGAATCGCGTGGGAAAAGAGAAAGGAAGAAGATGAACACGTGCCATGCATGCCTTTGATGAACGACATCGTTTCTTCGTTAAAATGCCGCTGTTCTATTTAAATCGTTTACAAAGCTATTCTGTCTTTCTTTAAATCAAACGACATCGTTTCTTCATTAATAGAAATGATGATGTTTCAATCTTCTTCTTTCTGCCTTCATTTTCTTTCGTTTTGGTCAACTTGTCTTCTTTTCTTCAAATTTCTTCTCCTTCATTGTTGAATGTTGCTTCTGCTTTAATACCCCCCCTTCCCCGGCAAGCTAGAGACAGAGGATTAATAAGTCCCAGCTTGAAAATGAAGGTCTAGGAACCCTTAGGAATAAAGGCTTTAGTAAAAATATCTTCCAATTGATGCTCTGTTTTTATAGGAAGTAGGTGAATTAAGCCTCGTTGAACCTGTTCTCGAACCACATGACATTCTAGCTCAATATATTTGGTACGTTCATGAAAAATAGGATTGACAGCGATGTGAAGAGCTGATTGATTGTCACAATAAACACTAATTGGTTGAGAAGGAGGAAATTGAAAAGCTTGTAAAAGATGTGACATCCACTGTAGTTCAGAAGTAAGGGCTACTAAAGCACGATATTCAGCTTCAGCAGATGATCTAGAAACAGTAGTCTGCTTTTTGGAACGCCAACATATTAAAAAATCTCCAAGGTATATGGAGTAACCAGTAATGGATTTTCTTGAATCAATGCAGCCTAGCCAATTACTATCTGAATAAGCTTTGAGAATATGTGAGGAAGTGGCAGAAAAGAACAATCCAAGTTCTGGAGCATTCTTAATATATCAAAGCAATCTATGAACTATTTGAAGATGAAGAGAAGTAGGAGAAAAGACAAACTGACTTAGTTGATTTACAGTGAATGCAATATCAAGTCGTGTATTGGTTAAGTATAAAAGTTTGCAAATGAGCTGCCTGTAACATCCTCTACCTATACTCTTACGTCACAAAACATGCTATATTTTTTTAACACAAATAACATGTTGCATTCTCTTCTTAAATCTGTTAATGCCTTTAATATATATAACACATACATGAACATGTCATTCACATCACCCATGTATAACATATGATCTCTCTATTAAACATATGTTAAACTATAATGACATACATAATCATGTCATTCAAATCATGCATGTATAGCATATAACATTTCTTCTCTTTTACCTTTATCTGTGGTTAATCATGTATATCTCTATACTATAAGCATATTCAAACATAACATGCTTTACATATATCAAAACATCCATCATATGTCACAAAAGCATGTGTGTACTATAATTCTCCACAGAGGTCTACTGTATGAGCAACATAGACATTTAAGCACTTTTAACATGTAATATCTCTACATGGAATGCAATGATGTTCACCTTGCATATGTTATGCCATACCTTATTTACTATAATATATATATTCTTTTAATCATGAGCATTATTAATAGATTACAAACCATATGACAAACAACATCTATATGATAAGATAATACTAATAATGAAATGCGAGAGAGAGAGAGATCCTAATCATCGGCTGACCGAACCAGAGGTAGGATGACAGAACTGATGCTGTCAGTTGCTCCAAGAGAAACCTGGAATCATGTATAGGCAATTTAATGAGTTGCGAACTCAGTAAGTGCAAACTATGCCATATAAACAAAGCAATAATATCATAAATGCATAAGATTAAACAGAACCTGTCATAGGCACTCATCTTTCAGAACTCCTCCAATCCAAATAATCACAGATACTATCATCTGTGTTAATTTACATATCCATATAAGTTCTTACACAATTATGTACAAGTGTAAACATAACATATAAAGCAATATAATCAAAACATATCAGTAAAACCATCTTTATCATATAAATCATCTCTGTCATATAGTCATCTCTATCATATAATCATCTCTGTCATATGAATATCTCTATCATATAAACATCTCTATTATATAAGCATCTCTGTTATATAAACATCTCTGTTGTATAAACAACTCTGTTATATAAACATCTTTGTTATATAACCAACTCTGTCATATAAACAACTCTGTCATATAAACATCTCTATCATATAAACATCTTAATCATATAATCATCTCAGTATGCATATAATGCCATATGTCATGTTTTCTCTGTTCTTTAGT
The DNA here is from genome assembly GCA_948099555.1 of Croton setiger. Classification (NCBI taxonomy): domain Eukaryota; kingdom Viridiplantae; phylum Streptophyta; class Magnoliopsida; order Malpighiales; family Euphorbiaceae; genus Croton; species Croton setiger. The sequence goes on from CANUEY010082537.1 coordinate 10,632, forward strand.
TGTGATTATCAACCAAGTGTTGCCCCGAGAATTTCACCTGTGGCGATTCTCTAGCTGGATCCAGCAAATAAGGAATACCGGCAATAACCATCGGCCAAACCTCTCTCTATAAGATCCGAAGATCATCTTTGTAAGATCCAAAGATCATCTCTGTATATATATAGGACCCGTAGGTCTTTCTATATCATATAAGCCCATAGACATCTCTGTACAAACCCGTAGGCTCTTTTTGGTGAAATTTGCACACACTGGCTATCACAACGCCTGTTATTATGTCCTGTGAAATGCATTTATGCAACATATACATTTCATAGCAATATCTCTCATATAAGCATATGGCCGGATTTCAGTACCGGTGAAAATTTCATATATATTTCTATCCAGATCAAACAATTCAACTAGTCGGATTTCAGTATCGACTCAAGAACCACAAACAAGTCAAGTCATATAACACATATCTCTGGTTGACCGGGCTTTATTACCGGTCCAAACAAATCAATATAACCATAACAATTCACTTTTCATATATGACAGTTGACTGGCTTTAATACCAGTCCAAATCATTCAATAAAACATATCATCTCTTTCCTATATAACAAATATGACCGGGCTTCAATACCGGTCCAACAGTTCAAATAAACTATAACATCTCTTTTCCATATATCAAAGATGA